>CAUYQV010108854.1:0-13085 GCA_963574575.1 Galagoides demidoff
AACAACAATGATAGCTGTAACCAAAAAACAGCCAGGAGTTGTGGCGGGCCCCTGTGGTCTCTCAGCTACTTGGGAGGCTGAGGCAGGAGACTCGCTTGAGCCCAGGAGTTGGAGGTTGCTATGAGCTGTGATGCCACGGCATTCTACCTGGAGGGGACAGCTTGAGGCTCCATCTCAAAAAAAAAGAAATTGACTCCCATGGAATGGATTAGGGTTATTGTCCTTCTCAAATCAAGTCCTGTGGCAAGAGGCATTGAGCATGGTGATTGAACAGGTCTATGTCACAGGCAGGATGCAGTGGAGGAGATACCATAGGAGCTGAGGGCCCCCTGAGGATCAGTGTTGCTTACACCACATGGCTTAGGAGGGGAAAGAGTGGGTCCTTAAACGACAGGGTGGAGTCTGTCATTAGCAGCAGGGGAACAGGTGCTGAGCAGACAACAGCACACGCTCACCACCACACGTGCGGTTTTAGTCCTCCCGGCACCCCTGTGAACTGGTAATTTCCAACCAAGAGCAAGAGAAGTATGGCCGGGAAGAGCACCCAGCAAAGTCTGATGGCAAGTCCTGTGTTTCTTCACGATATCCTCCTGGCTATGGGAGAGGATGGGAAGAAAGGGTGAGGGAGCTAGGGGAGAATTTTGAAATTTGAAAGTTAACATTCTTTCAAGGACCCTGCCAACAATTGGACTGGGTATAAACATGTGATGCGATTCTGACCAATGATATGCTGGAGAATTTGGGAGAAAGTTTTCTTTGCTGATAAAATGAAACAGGCCATCCTCCTGTGATGGAAATCGTAACAGCCATCTCTTATCCAAAAGAGAGCCAGCCCGAGAGCCAGGCAACACCTGAGAGGGGCAGAGCAGAAAAATAAAAAGAAACTGAACCCTTGGCTATGACATTGAGCCACTGAATTAACTGGCTCTGAGGTCATCCTACTTTGCAACTTCTTATTAATGTAGTGTAATAAATTTCCGTTATTGTTTAGGCCAGTTGCATTGGAGTCCTCTCTAACTTGTAGCATAGCACATTAAGTAACTCAGATGGGCTTCACTGATTGACAGAGTCCCTGAGAAGAGAGGATATTTTCAATGTCAGCTAGTGAAGCGCTAGGAAAACCACATGTCCACTCTGAGCTTTAGTTCAGGGGGAGGTACAGAATGGCAGCAAGAAATTGTGACATTCTAGATCCATCACTTACTAGCTTTGGCCCTTGAACACATTAATTCTTCTCTCTAGGCTTTGGTTTCTTCATCTGTAACATGGGAAGACTAGGACTTCATGTTGTTGTGAGGAATGAGGCCAGGTGGAGGGCATCTAACCCAGTATAATGGCCATTTACATAAGTGACACTTTTATCTATATATCAGTGGGCCAGGATCTCAATGATAGCCAAACAGTGACTGATAAAGTGGTGAAACTTTATCACAACTTCCTGAGAAGCTTTTTGAGAAATGCAGATCCTTGGACTCTCCCCATGGAGATCATGATGGAATAGGTCTGAGATGGGTTCTATGTGTTCATCAGATTGCTCTCAGGAGCAAGTAGCAGAAAGCCATGTCAAGTCAAAGTGGCCAAAGCAAAAAAAGAAAAAGAAAGAAAAAAGGAAGGAAAAGGAATTTATTGATTCATGTGGTTGAATAGCTTAGAGTGATAAACTTTGGATGTGGCTGGATCCAGGGGCTCATCACCAGACGGGTCTGCCTGCCTGCCTCTGTCTCACTTCACTTCTGTCCCTGTCTTTTTTTCTCTCTGTCATGCTCTCTTTCTTCCCACCTCTCTCTCTTTCTTCCTCTCTCTCTTTCTGTCTTCCTCTCTCTGTGTCATGCTCTTTATTCCCCCCTCTTTCCTCCCTCTGTCTCTCTCTCCCTCCCTCCCCATCTCTCTCTGTCCCCTCTCACTCATCCTTTGTTATGGTATGTTTCTGTGTTGGCTTCATTCTTAGCCAGCAGTTCCAAGGTGACAGCTACCAGCCTGGGGTCTCAGAAAAGACACCCTCTCTCCAGCCTAGCTTTGGCCCTGGGCTGATCACTCTTTGTTATTGGCCAGGCCTGAGAATGTGCTTGCCCCCAGGGTTTCAAGGGTGATCTGTGGGGCAGGGATGGCTCTCTAAGGGCACATGGAGGCTATGCCCAGGGCAAGAGGAAATGGGTGTTAAGTAGGCAAAATGCTACCCAGCTTAGTATCTGTATTTCTTACCAAGTCTCCCAGTTAATTCTGATTCACAGGCAAGTTGGATAGATCACTGGTTTTAGGACTCACTGGAGCCATAGATCCCTTTTCTTACTAAGGAATCTTCAACAGGAGTGAATAAACAAAGCAGACCCCAAGATAGCTCTGTCCTGGTAAAAAGAAGGCCTTGGGAGCCTGTCATCTTCCAGGCAGCCCCAAGGCACCCCACAGGCTCCCAGCTCTCTTTACAAGCCTCTGATTTCAACATTGCCCTCCAGGCCCCTTTGGCTCTGACTCTTCCGCCTGCACTTGGTCAGCTCCCCTAATGCTGCCCCCTCCATCGCCTGCCCCCGCCTTAGAAGCCAGTGCCAGAGGAGATAACAGGAACAAGAGGAGCCGGGGGCTGGGTTAGAGGTGCGTCAGACATGCCACATTGGATGCTTCTGGCTTTGAAAGCCCTGGCCTGAGGCCAAACAGCATCATGGGCTCTGCAGAGCCACTGGGCCCTGGGGCTGCGTGGGCGTTGATGGCCTGCCTGTCTGCCAGGGACGGCGGGGATGGCGCAGAGCTGCATCAGCTGGAGCAGAGAGAGATGCTTCGGGGACACACTGGCTGGGGAGACGAGGTGGAGGATGAAGTCAATTTCACACTTTATTAGTTTGGGGCCAATTGAGGCCATATAGAAACTGGGCTGAGGCCCCGACTCTCTCTCCTCCATTTGCCAGCAAGAAAGGCCTCTCTCTCTCCTGAACATCTTTTTGTTGAAGGGACAGTATTTCTTTCTACTCAAAACCCCACAGCATACAAACAAGGAGAGGGGGTCCCCTTCATTCTGTAAGAGAGTGCTGCCACTGAAAGGGGACTGTGAGGTGAAGAGATGAGCAAATGAGTGTGGGGGTGGGGAGCTGAGCCACGTTATTCATTCATTCATTCATTCCTCCATCATCCATTCAGTGGATATATTTGAGGCCTACTGTGTGCCGGCAAACAGAGATTGGTACCAAATATAAAAAATAAATTAATAATGGAACCTTCCCTTGTGCGTTTGTGCATTTATTCAACAGTTTTTTACTGAAACCCTACCATGTATCACAGTGCCGGGTTCTGGGGATGCAGTGTGAACAAGACAGATGTGGCCCCTGCCCTCATGGAGCTGACTCAATGGAAGAGACTTACAAATGAAAAAGGCAGTTTCAATAGAGAGGGAGAAGGATCCAAGGGGATACATGCAGAACATCTGAACCACGCAGGGAAGACTTCCCAGAAGAAGGGACATGTCATTCAGACCTGAAGGATATAGGCGTGGGGAAGATGGAAGAACATGTGCCAAGGAGACCAGAGAGTCCAAGAGAAGATTTAGCTCAGCCAGTGTACAGATTTCAAGGGTGGGGTGGCAGGAGAAACAGGGGCCAGCCATAACGACATGGGAGGAGGGACAAGTAAGATCTGTGTTTCTGAAAGCTGACCCTGCTGTGGCCTTCCAATAGGAAAGGCAGGAGGAATTGGAGGCAGGAGATACAGGCAGAGGCTGCTACGGGATAGGAGGTGAGTGCTCAGAGAACCCCAACCCACGGTGGGTGCTGGCAGTGGGATGATGGAAAGTGGATGCTTTGGGGATGGTCTAAGGGACATTATGCATTTTGGGGGCTCTGTTGTAGTCCACAACGTTGGGGACAGTAGACAGAGACCAGACTTTGAGTTAGAGGAAGCTGGGTTCAGAACCTGCTCTGTTCTTAATTCCTGTGTAGCTCTTGGCAAAGTCCCTGGGCCTCTGTCCCTCCTTCGTAGAACAGGACTCATTCCAGCCACCTAATAAGATAACAGTGCATGGAAAAGTCTGCACCCAGGGCATCTGTACAGGACACGAAGGAGCCTGTGAGGAGAATGGCAAGAAGTCAAATCTCAGTGCCCAGGAAGACACCTGAATGCAACCTACTCCATAGCTTTATTAAAGCAAACACAATCACAGAGTTGGTGTCCTTTCTTTATAGACCAAGGTTGTGAGTCTAGCTTTTGGTCACTTGATTTCCTGGAGCCTCAGTTTTCTCATCTGTAAAATGGAGGCTGAGTGAGAAGATGCATGTAAGGGGCTCAGCACAAAGCCTGATACAGAGCAGAGGTCCTCAGGATCCTCTGTAATGGGCTCCACTCTCATCCTCACCCATGAAGTTAACCTGAGCACTGGCTTTATACCAGATCCTGTGCTGGAGTCAAAGAAGAGTAGAAAATGATAAAAATGTCTAAATATGTTCAAGTGCTTACTTGATGGACCTGCTGGGTGTGTATGTGTGTGTGTGTGTGTGTGTTTCTCAACCACTTAATCCCCCTGTCAACCCTAGGACATAGTTCAGTTGTTATCAATTCCATTGTACGGAAGAGGAAGCTGAGGCTCAGAGAAGGCAAAGAACTTCCCCCAAACTCACACTATTCTGCCTCTTGAACGTCTGGGGTCAGCATCTCAGGGTTGAACCACCCTTTCTGCTGAATCTGCTATGCCCAGTTGCCACTCGGGACCTCCTTGGTTCCAAGTGACATTGACCCATGTAATGGTCAAGTGCTCTAGCAACTAACTGCGTGTGTCTGAATCCCAGCCTTGCTGCTTAGTGTCTCTGTGACCTTGCTTCTTCCTCTGTAGAGGGAATGACAGCGACATCTTCATAGAATCATTGTGAGGTAATGGCATTAAGCGCTTGGCCCAGAGCCTGAAACACAACAATGCTCAAGAAATGCTGACTGTTATTTTTAAGCAAAAGAGGAATCTACTGGTACCTATAAACAAACCACAGAAAGGACAGGGGGCAGAGCCAAGCTCAGGTCACTGACCCATGGGACTTGAATGGTGTCAGAGGAATCTGCGGGTCTCCCTGTGCCCCTCTCTTCTATCTCTCTGTTCCGCTCGTTCTCTGTCTCTCTGAGACTCTGTCTTGTTCTCTCTCTGTGACTCTTGTTTTCTCTGCCTCTGTCTCTTGTTCTCTTGGCATCACTTTTAGTCCCTCTCATTCCCTTTTGCTGTCCTGTGCTCTGTCACTTTGTCTTGTTTGTGTCCTCTCTCTCCACTGTGTCATCTTCTCTCTTCTTCTCTTTACATGCCAGCTTCATTTTTCTTGGGTCCATGTCCCCAGGATCTGAGACTAGGGGCTTAAGTGGGATGGCTGATGAAATATAGAGCACCCGGTAAAATGTCTGAATTTCAGGAAAAACAGTGGATAATTTTTGAATATAAATATATCCCCCAAATTATTTGAAGTTAGCATTGAATAAGAAGAATAAAGTCCTGACTATTGAGGAGCTTACTTTATTTTTTCTTTTTGAGACAGAGTCTCAAGCTGTCACCCTCAAGAGTGCTGTGGCATTACAGCTCACAGCAACCTCAAACTCTTGGACTTAAGCGATTCTCTTGCCTCAGCCTCCCAAGTAGCTGGGACTACAGGTGCCCACCACAATGCCTGTCTATTTTTTGACTGCAGTTGTCATTGTTGTTTAAAAGAACCAGGCCAGGCTCAAACCTGCCAGCTTCGATATATGTGGTTGGTGCCCTACTCACTAAGCTACAAATGCTGAGCCCAGGAGCTTACTTTCTAATGGGTTGATCAGACAGACTAGGGGTCTCCAATCTTTTTGGCACCAGCTACTGTTTTCATGGAAGACGATTTTCCCATGGACTGGGGGGCAAGGTGGGGCCTAGGACAGGAGGCAATGCTCAGGTAGTGATACTGTTCAGGCTGCTTCTTAAAAGGCCACTGACCAGCACTGGGGTTGGAGACTACAGAATCAGACATAAAACAAATGATAAGTAAACAAGAAAATGAGGAGTGATCCATTCTGTAATGAAAATAAGTTGGGGGTGATATACAGTGAGTGAAGGGGTGGAGTGGGGAGGGCTGAGGTCAGCCAGATTGAGTGTTCAGCAAAGGTGTCACCAAGGAGCTGACACATATGTTGAGACCTGCATGGGAAGAAAAAGGTGACTATGGATATGTCTGGGGAACAGCATCCCAGGGAAGGAGATGGCCAGTGCAATGGCCCGTGCAATGGCCCTGATTCAGAAATGAGCTGAGAGTGATTGAAAAACAGAGAGAGAAAGCAGTGTGGCCATATTGTAGTGATCAAGGGGAGGGTAGTACCAGGTGGGAGGGACAGTGGGCTGGTTTTATGTCAGAGTATGGAGTTAGGTTTGGGGGGAGTTTTTTTGTTTGTGTTTTTAAGGGACAGAGTGCTGCTGGGTCACCCAGATTAGAGTACAGCACACAGCCATCCCACGGAATAGCCCCATTCCATATATATATTTTATATGTAATATTATATATGTATATATACAGAGTCTTACTCTGTCACCCAGGCTAGAGTGCCACAGTGTCAGCCTAGCTCCCAGCAATCTCAAACTCCTTGGTTCAAGTGATTCTCCTGTCTCAACCTCTCAAGTAACTAGGGCTAGAGGAACATGGCACACTGCCAAGCTAATTTTTAAAAAGTTTTTAGTAGACATGGGATCTTGCTTTGTTGCCCAGTCTAGTCTCAAACTTTTGGTCTCAAGTGATTCTCCTGCCTCAGCTTCCCAAAGTGTCGGGTTATAGGTGTAAGCCATTGTGTCCAGTTCAGTTTTGTTCAGTTTTAAGCAGAGAAGTGATATTATGTTATTACGTTTTCAAAGAATCACTCTGACTGCTCTCTTGAGAGTGGGCTGTGGGTGAAGGACATGGTGGAACAGAGAGATCAAGAGGCTACCGCAGGAGTCCAGATGAGAGATGAAAATGGAGGTGGTAGAGAGGGTACAAGCTGGGGAGAAGTGGAGAGATTTCAGGGAGGTTTGGGAGGTGAAATTGAAAGATGGAATGTGAAGGGCTACAAAGAAGAGAGGAATGAGAGATGAGTCCCAGGTTTGCATCATGAACAAATGGGTGACGAGGCAACCATTTACCAAGAGGTGAAGGCTATGGGCAAAGTGGCTTTGGGATCATGCCTGCAGGTTAGGTGTCTGTTGATGTTGTACCTTCCGGGGGGCTAAGGAAGTGTGACAGGGAAGAAATTATATAATTCAAGATCAGGCCAGGCACTGAGGCTTATGCCTGTAATCCTAGCACCTTGTGAGGCTGAGGAGGAAGGATTGCTTGAGGCCAAAAGTTTGAGATCAGGCTGAGCAAGGGTGAGACCTTTGTCTCTACAAAAAATAGAAAAATTAGTTGAGTGTGGTGGTGTGCACCTGTAGTCCCAACTACCTGGGAGGCTGAGGCAGGACGATCACTTGAATCCAGGAATTTGAGGTTGCTGTAAGCTAGACTGACACCACTGCACTCTAGCCCAGGCGACAGAGCCATACCCTGTCTCAAAACAACAACCGCAAAACCCCCACACAATCAATATCCAATTTTATTTAAAATAATGCATTGAGAAAAACAGAACAATGTATCTGAAATGTACCTTCACAATATAAACTACAGACAGTAAATCTGGACAAAGTATTTTTGCTTGTAGCTGTGAATCTTGTCCTGGGTAGGAGACATAGATCCCAAGGGCAATGCTACACCCTGGAATCTCTGGCTGGGAGGTGGTACGGAAGTGTGGGGTATGAAGGGGAAGGGAAGGAATGTTGAGATTTTTCCAGTGGTGTGCATGTATATGTGTGTGTGTGAGAGAGAGCTTGTGTTGATATTTTTACTTCATGGTTGCCATTCTGACCCATGTCTTTTTTTGGTGGGGGAAAGGTGGAAAAAAACCTGAAATGAAAACATTTAGAAATTTTTAAAAAGTCAAACAACAAAAAAGTAGGGGGGAGGTATATTCAAAAACACCTGCCAAGCAGCGCCTGCTTCATCAGCAGATTGGGACAGTGGCTGGAGCCCTAAGTAATTCAAGAGGGCTGACTCTGATCACCAGAGAGTATCTGAGGACATGGTCACAGCTACGTTCCCAGGGGAACAACCTTTGGCCTCTTAAGACACCCACTTGCTTTCAGTTTTGAAAGAGCTCACGCGGTGATGGGGTATTTTTCAGTGTTCTAGGAGGTAAAGGGTCAGGTACACAGGCGTCAGGGGAGAGGCCGAAGGCAGAGCAAGCATTAGCCCGGGTCACTGCCTGCAAAGCTTGGAAGGAAGAGCAGGGAGGGAAGAGGGGGGCAGATAAAATTGGCCTGCATGACCAAGGATCAAGTCGTTATGAAGCATTTACATATACCAGCTACAGTGCCAAATGCTCTCACACTTCATCCCATTTCAACATCCTAACAACCCTTTGAGGTGGGACTATTTCCTCGTTTGCCCACAAAGAGGAAAGTGAGGTTTTAAGGAGATTAAGTAACTTGTGTCAACAAGGCCATATAGCTGGTAAGTGTGGGGACAGAATTTGAACTCAGGCCCTTTAGACATGAGTCAGAACAGCAACCATAAATAAAAATATCAAGTACCCAGCACCATCACCTCTCTATGCTAAGACTCCCTCCATGCCCAGTCCCACCTGGCTCCTAGACCATCCTGTCCTCAGGTAGGCTCGGTACCAAGTCCTTTTGCTGACAGCTGGCCCCTAACCTATGCCTGGATCTCACTTCTGCCTCCTGCTATGATCTCTGTATCTTTAATGGGCCTGATCCTGGAATCCCCCAGAGCTTTGTACTTGAGCCCTAACCCAAAGATTGGAACCCTGTTCCCTGCTCCCTGACCTGGCTTTGACCTCTGTTCTGCCTGGACACTGGGAGATGCCTGTCCCCAAGTATTCCACTGGGGCTCCAACTGCCTGTTGGATACCTGCCACCTCCTCCATGTCCCTGGGAACTGAGCCCCAGGATCACTGTGCCCTCCCAGCCCCACCACCCTTCACCTGACTTGACCCTCTTCAAGCCCCGATAACTGGGTCTGTGTCCTCAGCCCCAGGCCTGCCCCAGGGGAAAGCCTGAGGTTCAACCCAAATTGCTTGTCTTGTGACACGCCTACAGAATAAGGCCCAGTGTGGCTGGCTGCTGTTGAGATTTGTATTTGGTATTTTCAGCTCGTAGCTCTTGGGAGCTTCCCATGTGCCAGACACTGGATTAATCATGAAAAGTGGATTCCCTCACATAACCCTCAAACAGCCCTCTGACTAGTCAATAGAAGCTGTTTTTATGCTATTAACACATGGGTCATTCCTGCATCTGAGGCTCCCCTGATATGTGTCCCCAGGAACCCCAAGACCCTAGAATCAAGACCAGCAGCTCTTCCCTGGCCTGAATTCTCACTCTCCTTCCATCTCCCTGACCTGGGTCTCACTTCTCCTGAGTCAGGGGCAAGCACAGATGCCACTAGGACCATGGCTGGAAAATCCTGTCTTTCTCTCCCTCCCCCAGGGTTATAGTATGGTTCGGCCCATGCCTAAAGCCTGGCTCCACTCTGACATGTGGCCCTGGGTTTCCTCTGTGTCCATCTGCTCTTGGCCCTGTGGTAGTAGCCTCAGCTGGCCAAGCCTGGGGCAGCTTAACTGAGTCTCATACCCACTGAATCCTAAACCTGATGCACTCAGCTCTCTGTGGTGCAGACACTTTCATGAGCTCCATACGGGGAGGGCTGACTGTCTCCTGACCCAGGGAAGGTGTATGCAGTCCTAGTGGTGGTCTCGTGTTTCCTCAGGACTGGGCAGCCTTAGGGGCAAAGGTACCTGGGAGTCCTAGAGCACGGAGACCCAGTCCCTGCTCCTGCCTGCACCCCTGGCTCCTGAGTCCTGCATCAGTCACTGTCTAGTAAGGAAGCAGAAACCACGGTATGCATTTGGACAGAGGAATTTAACATAGAGAGTTGGTGCGTAGGTGAAAGAAGATTGGAGAAACACCCCCAAAGATTAACAACAGCAAAAGATTCTACAACCCCAAGGCAGGAAGGACATAGGACAAAGGTAGTATTAATAGTGCCCAGCATCTGGGGTACCCAACAAGGCTGGCAGCATGGCCAGGCCTGTTGGATAGGAACTATAGGACCTAGAACCATAAGGGAGGGGCTGTCCAGCGGCAGCTGGAACCGTGGAGGATACCGGCCCTGGCAGAGATGCTGCCGGAAGTAGGAGGGTACTTGCGGGGAGCCTCAATTTCTCCCACCACCAGTGCCTCTTATGGGCCCACACTAGGGAAGACAAGTGGCAAAGGAGCCTGGGAAATAAAGTTCCCTGCAGTACAGAGTGGGGCAGGGCAGGGGACTAATGGGCCAACAAACAGGCAAATGACCCTCTGGAGATGCAGGCTGCTCCGGAAGGGCAGTTGCTGCTTCTGTCTTCCTCTGACCCAGACTGCCTGGGGTTCAGGGCTGTCCCAAACTCACTGTCATGCTCAGAGCTTAGTTTTCACTCAAAGGGTCCAGATGCCAGACCCCTGAGGACCAATGACAGGCACACAGGCCTGATATAGGGAACCCAGAAGCACCCTAAGATGCCCCGGAAACAGGAGCCTGCCTGCGACTCCCAGTATTAACTGAATGCCTGCAGCTGGTGCCCCTGAGCCCAGCCTACAAGGCTCATAAGCCAGTACGAGGAAATACCTAATCTCCTCCCCTTCCTTTTACTCCCAATCTTCTACTGGGGCCTCCAGCAAGGAATCTTGGGTCCCAAAGCTGCTAGGTCCCCTGGGAATACTTGAGAGGATGCTTTTGTCTGCAAAGGACCCTAAGGTAGGACCAGAGAAACTAAGTGCCCCAGCAGCAGCCCATGAGCCTGATAACTGCACCATCACCTGCCTGACTTGTCCTTGTCCAGATGAGGTAGATGACAGAAAGCTCTATGGCTGGAGAGAGACAGGAAAGAATCCGGACTATCCCCCGCCCCCCCCCGCCCCCGCCATGGGCATTGCCCTAGACAGGTAGCGCCAAGGACAGGAGAGGAAGAGAGGTCCCAGTAATGCCTCTGGGGTGCCCCCGCAGCCCCCTAGTGAGGAGTTGCAGGCAAGCCCTCAGGACCAGAAGCCTCCTCCATAGGGGAGAGTCAGGCCTTATCACTGTGCCACAGATAGTGCAGCACGTGGGCCCTGCATACCACCAGATGCCAGGGTTCTCTTCCAAGTCCTTATGATAATAACGACTGTGTTTCTTTCTTTTCTTTTTTTTTTTCTTTGAGACAGAATCTCACTATGTCACCTTGGGTAGAGTGCCATGGCATCACAGCTCACAGCAACCTCAAACTCTTGGGCTTAAGCAATTCTCTTACCTCAGCGTCCCAAGTAGCTGGGACTACAGGCACCTGCCACAATGCCCAGCTATTTTTTGGTAGTAGTTGTCATTGTTGTTTAGCAGGCCCAGGCTGAGTTTAAACCCGCCAGCCCTGGTGTATGTGGCCGGTGCCCCAACCATTGAGCTATGGGTGCCAAGCTAACGACTGTGTTTATTGAGCCCTGGTGAGCTGGTGCGTGGCTGCATGATTTTCTATCAGCATCTCATTTAACCACCAAAGACTTTTGTGAGAGAGATGCTTCCACTATCCTCTCTGGCAGGTCAGAAAAGATGACTGACCATCTAATAAAAGGTTGAAGACAGGGTGGTGCCTGTGGCTCAATGGGTGGGGCGCTGGCCCCGTATACTGAGGGTGGCGGGTTCAAACCTGGCTCTGGCCAAACTGCAACAAAAAATAGCCGGGTGCTGTGGTGGGTGCCTGTAGTCCCAGCTACTCAGGAGGCTGAGGCAAGAGAATCGCCTAAGCCCAGGAGTTGGAGGCTGCTATGAGCTGTGACGCCACAGCACTCTACCAAGGGCAATAAAAAGCTTGAAGACAACAACAATAACAAAGGAAATGATGCTTTTTAGAGATCTAAGGAGGGGAGGTTAATGTCTGATGAAGAAATGAGCCAGGTGGGTGGCTCACACCTGTAATCCTAGCACTCTATGAGGCCAAGGCAAGTGGATTGCCTGAGTTCACAGGTTCAGGACGAGGCTGAGCCAGAGTAACACCCCCATTCTCTAAAAATAGCTGGACATTTGGTGAGCACCTGTAGTCCCACTTGGGGACTTGGCCAAGGATGAGGCCAAGATTTTGAGGTTGCTGTAAGCTATGATGCCATAACACTCTACCGAAGGCGACAAAATGAGACTTTGTCTCAAAAAAAAAAAAAAAAAAAGGATTGAGTAAAGTGAAGACACACGTGAGGTGCATTTCACAGAAAATAGACATGAAAGTAATTCTTCAAAGAAGAGTCTCTATCTAGAATAGTCAGCTCCCTCTCAGGCAGAAGATGCATGGGGTACCTGCTAGGACAGCATAATCTCCACACAGAAGATTCTACACCAGAAAACAAATAAAAACAAATAGACAAAGAAAAACCCTGGTTTCCGGCTTCTCTTGAAAAATCAGAATTCTGGCATCACAGGGCCCTCATGCTGATGAGGCAGCAGCTGGTGGGAGCCAAGAAGCTGTAGGTCGTCAAACCGAGTGTGCACTTCCTGGCCCCACATAGTCCCCACCCTCCCTAACATCTTTCATGTGGCCTGTCTTCTCATTTGCACCACCTGCCTGTCATCATGGGTTTTCAGTTTGACCCCAGCACCTCCCAGTCTACCCTCACCTGATTGGAAGAGCCCTGCTGCCCTCTGGTGGTCCCAGTTCACACCAACTTTGATTGCCATCAACTCTAACCCTAACTCCATAGGTGCACTGCAGTGATACATCCACCATTCAAACTGTCTCATTCCATCCTCTCACCAACCCAAGCAGAAATTGTCATGCCCATTTTACAAATTAGAAATTACTGGAAAGGGCTCGGCGCCTGTGGCTCAAGTGGCTAAGGCGCCAGCCACATACACCTAAGGTGGCAGGTTCGAATCCAGCCTGGGCCCGCCAAACAACAATGATGGCTGCAACCAAAAAATGGCCAGGCGTTGTGGCGGGCACCTGTGGTCCCAGCTACTTGGGACGCTGAGGCAGGAGACTCGCTTGAGCCCAGGAGTTGGAGGTTGCTATGAGCTGTGATGCCATGG
>CAUYQV010108856.1:0-11984 GCA_963574575.1 Galagoides demidoff
AAATGAAAACCATACTTACACTGTGTTTGTTGAAATATCTGTATGGGTTTATTTATATACTTACTTAAATTTAGAATTAGTATTTTTAATTAAGAATGTAAGAAGGTCAGATATTGCGATCTATTTTCCTCCAGTGCACAACTTGAGTTTTCCTCTTTCGCTTATTTTAATAAAACTACATCATATAACTGGATTCTATTCACTCTAATTGTCGCTTCATCTTTACTGCTGAGGTATTTCTTCTCCTGTGATTTCATCTCCTATCTGTTCATGAATAATTTTCAAAAACTGAGCTCTCCTATTTAGACAGCTTTCTTGCCGCTCAACACCTCATCACCTGCCCTGCAGGGCGTCCTGGATGCCTGCCTTGCACATCAGGGTTGGGGATATCAAAGACAGAGTTTTTACATGTTGTTCAGATGCTTTTCTATTTTGCACAGACATGATCATTATGAAAATGGGCAAAGCTTTAATATCTGCTTTTATTAAATCAGGACAGCTCTTTTTTCCTAATTTTTCTTCTTTCTTTCTTTCTTTATTTTTTTCTTTTCTTTCTTTCATATGTCAGTTTTGTTGGGACTAAACCTGGAGCACAATATATCCATAGGCATAAGACAACTAAGAAAACTATAGAGCTTCAGAGGAAAAACATTTTGAGTGAAAACAATAAGGAAATTATGTTTAATTATATATGGTTTAAATGTGATTTTAAAATTTTATCTCCTTATATATCAAAGAAAAGGTACAGTAAGTATCTGAGTCACAAGGATCATTTTTACTTCCTGATCAAGAATATCTTCCTGGCCTCTAGTGACTGAGGCAGAAGCTGCAACCCTAATGTTCAGTCATTGGACTGTCTACTGAGATGATACTTCCCAGATGACTTGATTTAATGTCAGTGCAAATGGTGGAGTAGATAGCTTTAGGGACCTGGCCCTTCTTCACAGATTGAAAGATCGAGAAAAATTAAAAGAAAAATCAAAGTTAGAATCACTTTTTCAGAATTCTGGAAAATAGTGAAAGATTTACAGCAAAAAGTAAGTGCTGAATCAAGAAAAAAGCAACTCAAACACTGTAGGAGTGATTTTTGACTTCCGGGCTCTTCCTTGCTACACTTCCCTACTCAGCTCAGTGGTGGTCTTGCAGGTGCTGCCTTTGTATCTAGTACAGACTCTAGTCTCTGTTTTCAGAAAAGGCAAAAATCTTCTGTTTTCCTGTTCTAGTGTGCTAGAGGGCTGCTTGTACTATTGAGGCAAGGAAACTACCTTTTTTAGCTTAACTGGAAACTCACTCAGGTCTGGAAAATTGTGGGATTGCCAAATAAACATGGCAAACTAAATGCAAAGCCCACAGCTGATAGGGGCAAAGGACTGCACTTGACACGCACAAAAAGTGGAATACCAAAATCCTTTGAGGACAAGCTGGAGAAGTTTGGGAAAATAGGTCATTCAAAAGTTTCTGAATTCGGAAATTAGAAAATCACACGCATGCTCAGAGTAAGACACGTGATCAGAGAAGACCTGTGAGTAGTCCCAAAGTTTCCCACTGGCTGAAGTTGATGCACAGTGCACACAGGATCTAAAGACTAAGGCGGGATTTTAAATGGCTTACTGACACTGAAGGAATGCCCATCAGAGAGCCAATCACCAATAACTGGAAATGTTTTTTTCCTGTTGCCTTTTTTTTTTAAATCTGTCCATCTCTTTGACTCTCTCCCTCTTATTCCTATCATTCAAGAAAATAATATCAAAATACTAGCTAAACAAAGCCAGAAATAAAAACCCCGTCAGAGATCAGACATGATTCAACAACAAAAAGACAAACAGATAAAATGAGTGGGCAAAGACTACATACAGCCATTTCTCCAAAGAAGTTATGCAAACTTCTATGCAAAAAGCAATAGGCACATGAAAATATGCTTGCATTATTAGTGATTGGGAAATACAAACAAAAATAACAATCAGATGCCATTTCTCACCAATTAGGATAGCTATAGTAGAAAGAAAGAGTGAGGAAAAGAAGGAAAGAGAAAAGAAAAGGAAGGAAGGGAGGGAGGGAGGAAGGAGTTGACGGTAAATATGTGAAGAAATGAGAGTGTTCACATATTGCTTGTAGGAACATAAGATGATTCAGCTGCTATGAAAAACAATTTGGGAGCTCCTCAGAACATAGTTAAACAAAGAATGACCATATTGAACTGCAATTCTACTTTTATATATATACTGTGCCCCAACATTGAAAACTAATCCTCAAACTAGTCCATGTACAAACATGTCCACAGTAGTACTATTTATAATAGCCAAAAGGTGGAAATAACCAAACATTCATGAGTGTACAAATTGATATCAATGATGGGTACAGACATAATAGAATATCAAGCCTTCTTAAAAAATAGAGTAAAGCTTTGATATGAATGTCGGTATATTAGTTTGTTTTCTGCTGCTTACAATAGACAAAATGAATGTGGGGAATATAAAGAAAAAAACTTTATTTCTTAAAGTTATTAAGGCTAAAAAGTCCAGGTCTGAGGGGGCTACCTGATGAGAGCCTTCTTGGTGATGAAAACTCTCTGAAGCATCCTGAGGCAGTCCAGAGTATCTATCTTGTGGTCAGAGGGCTGAACACGCTATTCATGTTTCTTTTCTCAGAAAGCTGCCCGTTTGCCTTCCATGATACCCCATTGATCCATAATCCTATCCCTGGATTAATAAATGAATGGAATCCACTTTCAGCATCCAATCACCTCTTGCATCCCCCACCCTTCAATACTGTCACATTGGGAATTAGATTTCAACATGAGTTTTGGAAGGGACAAATATTAAAACCATAGTAGTTGGTGTTGCCCCCAAATTTACATGTTGGAAACTCATCCCCAAGGTGATATACTACTTAGAGATAGGACCTCTGGAAATTGTTAAGTCTTGAGGACTCCGTCTTCCTGAATGGAGTTACTGCCCTTACCACAAAGGCTCAGTGAAGCTCCCTTGCTCCTTCCTTCATGTTAAATAGAGCAAACCTTCACCAGAATCTCAGTCACGTAGCCACCTTGATCTTTGACTTCCGAACCTCAAGTATTAATAACAATAAATTTCTATTATTTATTTATTTTGAGACAGAGCCTCAAGCTATCCCCCTGGGTAGAGTGATGTGGTGTCACAGCTCACAGCAACCTCCAACTCCTGGGCTCAAGCGAGTCTCTTGCCTCAGCCTCCCAAGTAGCTGGGACCACAGGCACCCGCCACAATGCCTGGCTATTTTTTGGTTGCAGCCATCATTGTTGTTTTTGGCGGGTCTGGGCTAGATTTGAACCTGCCACTTTAGGTGTATGTGGCTGGCACCTTAGTCACTTGAGCCACAGGCACCGATTCTCTATCATTTATAAATTATCTAGTCAAAGCTATTTTCTTAGAGCATCCTAAACAAGCTAAGAAAAGTACTGATACGTGAATGTGGATGAATCTTAAAAAACATCATGCTAAGTAACAGAAGCCAGGTACAAAGTATCACAGATTGTATAATCAATCCCACTTACGAAACATCCAGAATAGGCAAATCCATAGACACAGGCAGAAACAGATTGATGGTTGGCAGGAGGAGCATGGGGAAATGAGGAGCAACTACTTAACTGGTGCACAAGATTTCCTTTTGGGACGACGAATATACTTTAGAACCAGACAGAGGTGGGGATTGCACATTACTTTAAATGTACTGAATGCAATTGACTTGTTCAATTTAAAATGATTAATTGTATGTTATGTAATTTCCACCTAACTTGTAAAATAAGGAGATGGTACAGCTGAAGAGATTCTGAAAACAATGTAAATTGGAAGATGATAAAAACAATTTATTAGAAAATTTTCAGCATTCCTGGAAACTTCCCAGAACAAGTTAAAAACTAATAAAATATATTAACAAATACGTGGTATTTACCACACACTCTAAGCCTCTTTCCCTAAATTATAAGGGAATGGAAAGCTATAGAGGCATTGTTGGAAAAGTTAGCAGAATATGCCACCAAAAAATCTCTTTGGCATTGGATTATGTTGATCCAAAGACCATTGAGAATAAGCAGACTCAGAAAAGCTATAAAAATGGGGCTTTAGTTTTTTCTTTTGCACAAGAAAATTCCATTTATAGAAGGTGTCTCCCTCTCCAGGAAGAAGAGAATGCAGCAATTCTCATCAATGGAGAAGGTACTGACTTAAATTTTCATAACAAATCCTTCTATCCTCTGAAGAACCCAGTTTTTCAGATCCCTTTTCCATAATTTGTCTCCTTTACCCAGAAGCCCCAAACTCCTTTTCCCTTTTTTTGCCTGACATGGTATGGGAGCCCTTTGGGGTCTCTTTGGGATATGGGACCACCTATATCAAAGCAACATAAAGAAGCCCTAAGGCAAAAATTTGTGGTAAATATATAATTTATACAGAAGCATAGACAGAGCTAAAAGTTAACCGGACATTGTTTCAGAGCTAGCCTTCCTATAATTCCTTACTACCTAAAGGTCAATATCCTTGGCTGATATTAGGTTTGTGACCTCCCCCAGAAATAACATCACTATGTTCAACCCTAAGACTGATCTTTGAGATATCTTTGAGTTCATGCCAGCTGGACCAGTGGCTGTGCATGAGAACTAACTCAACAGGTCCTGCAACCCTGTACACAAAGGAACTATCTCAGCACACGAAGACAATCTCTGCTTCCCCACCCTAAGAATTAATCCCCAGCTGTTAGGTTTCAAAATAGCTGCTTGTCTCCTAAAAAGGCAGGATTTCAGGCAGCTGCCTGGGTCTTCAGTTCTTGGGGTGTTCCTAATTGAAAAATGATCAGATGTCTCAAAGTAAAGCAAGCATAGGACAAAGTTTATTGAGGAAGAGAAAGGAGAGTTTACAGAGTAAGAGCAAGATATATTCGCCATAGAAAGCGAACAGACCTCAATTGTCAGGACAAGTAGGCAAAGAGGCTAAGGATTACATAGATGATGGGTTTTTATTCCTCTTGGGTCAGGCCTACCTCAGAGGTCACCTTGGAATCAGACTCTTAATGCACATGTGGACCTCCTAAGAGCCTCTCTGAGATCCACTGGGAGGGGCGAGCCACATGATAATTAGACTAAAGACTGTTTCAGGTCACTTTCAAGACTCTGTTGCACCTGCTGTTAGGCTAGAGAGTCTTCTATATCCTTTTGCAGTTGGCAGGCTAAGTTCTGATTGATAGACTGGTAGATTGGTAGGGTGATCCCTCCTCCCCAGAAATGAGCAGTCACTTGGGACATAATTAAGGTTGGAGACACCAAGATAGAGGCCTGGGGATCCATCCTGCCCTCCTTCCCAGGAGAGATGTTCCTAACTAACTAAACCCAGCGCCATGCTAGCCCTTTGTCCATCCACTGTAAAGATCTTAGCCCCCAAATTCTAAAAGAGAAAAATTGATGAAGCTTCCTCCCATCTCCTTGATTGGTGCCATGCAGGATTAAACTCTTTCTCTGCTGCAGCCCCCACCCCCCATCTAGCTACAGTTTCCTTTTGGGCAGCAGGCAAAGAGCCCAGCTGAGCATTGACAATGCCTCCTCAGAGGACTTTCCCATGCGTTTGTATAATGTGCTACCAATCCAAGCTGGGGGCCACTAACTTGGCACAGTAAAGCCAGATACTGAAGCTCAGAGTTGCCAAAGAAAGAGGCATTTTTACTGTACGGTGCCATGGAATGAGTATGAACAGCTAATGCTTAAAACCCAAACTCCCTCCCTGATGGCTTACAAGGCAGGGTTTTAAAAAGCAGGAGTACATTTCAAGCAAGCAAAATTTTGAATCAATCCATGGAGGTTATACAATGGCTTGGCCCCAAAAGGCAAGATATTCTAACGAGGTGCATGCTAAGGATCACAGATGTGTTCAGAGATTCTTGGCTTAGCAGAAAAAAAAAAAAAAACTGTTAAGAAGACTGAGCGTGACAGGCTGGCCCTTCAGAGGGAAATGCAGAGCACAAGGGGCTGTAGGAGTTCACATCCTCAGCTGCCCGTGTTAACCTAAGCAAGTGACAGGAAAATGAACGTCACACACTCTGGTGAATTTATTAAGCCAAGATTTTAAGGACACTCCCAGAAAAAGCACAGCTCAAAAGCACAGCCCACAAAGTATCTGTTCTGGACTGGCCTCTTTACAGAAGAGAACATCACATTTAAAGGGAAGAAAAGGGGGTGTACAGGAAAATGGGGGGGACAAGAGGTGAGCGGTGAGGCAATTGGTGGTATTCTTGTGAACCTTTATATATGATGTATATTTGAAAAGAAGATAGAGAAAAACCTCAATGTCAGTGAATTCCTTAGGACGGTTGAGAGTGAGCATAACTTTTCCTTGGTTTTCATCTGTGGAGATAAACTCGTAATCCATATTTAAGAGTTCACATGGGCTACAGTCCTAAGGTTATAATGGACATACACTTGTTTTCAAAGGCTGTGTATCTTGGAGTTTCATTTTGTTTTATGTTTTTAGGGTTGAAGGAAATAAATATTTTAACTCAAAATAGTGTTGTTTAACATATTTTGAGATGGTGTCAGGCAAACAGAAATAATGCTAGAAGTCTGTCTAGGGAGGGAGACTAGGGGAGAAGTCTGCATTTTAACATAGAATCTGTTGAATGCAGTCAGGCCCACCTATATGATCAGGGACAACTTTTCTGAGACACCTTTAAAGGTGTGAATAAAAAGCATTTTCTGAGGGCTGTTTCCATATGGCTTCTCTGCATAGTAAGACTACCTTGCTTACCTTGCTAGCCGAGCTTCCTTTCTCCTTCCAACACCCTGTCTGCCAGAAAAAATGAACAAGCAAACAAAACTAATTGCTTATTTTCTAACCCCCTTTATTTCTTAACGCCCAGCCCCTAACTTCATTAGAGAAAGATGGCAGTGCTCACATGACTCAGGTCTGAGGCTCAGTTCTCCCGTTTGGTATAAGGAATTTGGGGGGATCCTGAGATTTTGGTTTTTTTACACCCTTATACTTCTTTTCCATCTGTGGGGATTTCTGAGAAACCACTAGACATATGTTAAGATGTCACGTTTTACGTTGCATAGGAAACCAAAACACCTCTGTGAAGGGCCCTTGTTTTCATCAGGTTGCCATTCACCCAAGGCTGGCTGGGTACCTGGAACCTCCTTTGAAATTTCAAATTTTTTCTTTATTTCCATGTTTGCAGGGCCTAGCAGGCCCCTAAGAGGGGTCTTTGTACTCAAATGCATACACTTATGTTGATAAATTTCTGTTTTGTCTTTCTGTTGTTTGTCTGTTTATTTTTTGTGTGTTTTTTGTTGTTTTGTTTTGAGACAGAGTCTCAGTCTGTGGCCCTGGGCAGGGTTCTGTGATATCATCATAGATCATACCAACCTCAAACTCTTGGGCTCAAGGGATCTTCTTGAGTCAGCCTCCCCAGTAGCTGTGACTACGGGTGCCTCCCACCACTCCTGGGTAGTTCTTTTCTATTTTTAGTAGAGACAGGGTCTTGCTCTTGCCCAGATGATCCACCCACCTCAGCCTCCCCGAGTGCTGGGATTACAGGAGTGAGCTACCTCTCCCGGCCAGTCTATTTTTTTTAATCTAATTCACTAGGCCTCAGACAGATAACCTATGTGGAAAAGAAAAAGATGTTTTTTAATACTCTTCAGATGCAATTAAAATCACCTCATTTAGTGTATTATCAGGATAAAATTTTGATACGGATACAATGTGTTTTAATAATATCTACCTGATATTTCCACTAATTTTTAATCAGTTCCTGGCATTAGAGTCTCAAGGAACAAAGACCACAGCAGAATAAAGAGAAAATAAAGCAGAAAATGTTCCATGAATTAAATTATTTGGATTTACTTCAACATGAAACTTTTTAAAAGTGTGTATGTATGAAAAAATAAACACAGTTTTCATTCTACATGGATAGTTCATTTAGAAACCAAATCATAATAGCCATAATATCATAAACTCCTGCACATTCGAATCCTTTTTTGAAACCTTTGTCTCAACAACACATGTTAATAGTAAAGACAGTGAGCGTTCATATTTACTGGGATAATCTGACCACATCATGTATTTTTTCTGCATCAATTGACTATTCACCCAGAAGGCCTATATTTTTTCCATCTCTCTTTCTAGCTATTTTTGCTTATCTTATATTTTCATATATTAGCATCTACCAGGATGATTACAGTTAAGTGACAAAAAATTTTATTTAAAGTAACGGGGACATTCAAATAAATGTGGTGAGTAACTATGTGAGATTATCTTATCAATAATAAAACAGTTTCACAACATTCTTGTTTAATTTTCTTGTTTTTTCTCTCTTCTCTCCTTGGAAGTTATTTAACCGTTACCCACTGAAAGCGCTGCAGGTATTCAGCACGACGCTCATTACTCATGGAAACAGAAGCAAAGAAAAGTAAAGAAGCTTTTGTCTTAAGCAGTCAAATCAAGAAATGCCAACAATAGTTAAGAAGCGGCTTATTGGGTGCTAATTAGAGATTTGAGGGTCTTTGTGAGGGTGCTATTCTTCAGAAATCCTTAATCCTTCCAATTTCTCCTTTCTCATATATGCTATAGCTTTAACTTTTGGCAAGAGACATGTAGTTTCTCTGTATGCAAAAAGTTTCTAAGCTAAGAATATATGTACACAAAAGTTTCCTCTCCACAATTCACTACCCATGAATTGCCATCAAACTCCCTTTATACTGAATTATATGAGCACATAAAGGCATCAATTTAATAAATTAATTTTTATTGAGCCTTTGTTAGCAAAACATTGTGTAATTAAATAGTGTGCAGTATTAAAAGTATATAAAATGGTTTTCTACTCTTTTCTGTGCAAAGGTGTTAAAAAAAGTAACCATCCAAGGTTAATTACTGGCTATGGTAAAAGTATTTTTAGTAGCACAATGTTTTGTTAGGTAAAACTGAATTATATTTATGTCTTGTTGTGACCTTATTTTATAATGTTAAACTTAAAGGTTACCTACTTTATAGAATGTAATTACCCACTTCTAAAAGTAGTTTAAGGAACTTTTATAACAGCATAATTGAAGAAAGTGTTTTAAAACTTTGTGTGATAATGAGAAAAAATGCATTCAGATTATACCAGTAGATCAACAGTAGGAATAATGACACTATTTTTGCCAGATCTCGCCTTTAAGGGACCTATGAATGAATATAGGTCTGGATGGCAGAAGGGAGCATGGTAAAGAGAAAACATATGTTAAAAGTGCTTCTAATAATATCCTATTTTTTTTTTTTTAAAAAAAAGTACCTTAAAACTTTCTTTCCATTTCTTTCTCTTTTTAAACAATTCTGATGACTACAAAGCTCCTGTTTTATCTAAAGTGTGATCAATACTAATAAGTCTGGTCAATGTGAAATTTGCCAGGGCCTATTATCTCTGAGCTACTTCTTGGATTAACCTCTGTAGTCTAATGGAGACGGTTAAGCCTCCTGGGAGTGACAGTAACCACAGTGACAGGAGAACACCTGGTTATTGGCATTTCATCCTTTATAATAAATGCCCAAACAGGTCCCCAGACACCTGCAGAAATTACTAGGGTGTGTTAGACTGTGACAGTTGATAAATTATTACCAGACACAGTCTGGAAATGGGTTTCGAAGCTTTACTATCATCTCTGAAAGAAGAGGGAGGAATCCTGTGCTAAAGATTCCAAAAAGAATTTATTATGAAATACATGCATAAGATAAGGAAAATTGTGTTATGGTAAATTCAATAGCTGATAGAAAAATGAGGGAACAAAATAACATAAAAATGCTTAACAAGACATGACAAAGTTAATGTTTATCATATCGACTTTTTGGATACTTATCATTTTATGCACAAGCACATCATACAGCTAAAAGTATACAGAATTTTAAACAAAAAATAAATCAATGACATAATGTTGACATTGGGGCCAATTCTACATTTTAATTGCATATAATGCAAAATACAAATTAGAGTTCCATATATTCATACTAAACTCGTTGTGGGATGACCTTCCTAATGCCACAGAGAAAAATGTAGTACCTATAAAACCCATGGATATATCATGTATATAGAAAAACTTTTGTTTTCTTTTATACTAGCACTCATGCTCAACATACAATACTTCTGGAAAAATGTGTTTGTTTCCCACAACAATTTAATTCTCTAATTCTTTGCAAACACTAATCATGTGCTCTATAATTTAATTCAACAGTAACTGTAACCGGCACAGACCTAAAGGGTAAATACACAGTCCCATACTAATTTCTTTATTTGAAACACCAATTATTATATAAGTACCAAGTTTACACTTGTACTTCTCATGGGCTGTCTACAAACTGGGGTTCCCATAATCCATTCCTCAAATTTAATCATTTATCAAAGGAACTTTTTGCTACTTAGAAAAAGACTTCACATATGTTACCAGTTGATTATACAATAAAGGATATGATAAAAATGCAAATGAACAGCCAGTTGAAGAACACAGGGTGAGGTTAAGCCAGAAAGGTCCAGAGTACAGGAGCTTCTGTCTCCACAAAGTTGGAATGTGCTGTGTTCCTGGTATGGAAATGTCTTCACAGGCCTGTAAGCTCATACAGATTTTTCTCGAGCCTCCACCACATGGACATGAATGACAGTAACTCAATTTCCAGCCCAGCCCCTTTTCCCTTCCTAGAGGATGAGAAAAACAGCTGAAAGTTCCAAGCTTCCTATCATAGTTTGGTCTTTCTGATGACCAGCCACTCTCCAGGAGCCAACCTAGTGGTCTCATTAGAATAACAGATGCTCTGATCACCCAAGAAATTCTGAGATATTAGAAGCTCTGTCTCAAAAACATTCGTCAAAGACAAAATACTAGGACAAAAGATGCACCAGCCACCCCTATTACAGTACAAGGTTTTTCAGAGCTGTCTTCCAGAAGCTGTGAGCAGAGACCAAGTAAATATTTTTTGCCATCTCACCATATGTACCTAATCTGATCTAGTACATCACACCCAAACAGACATTGTTGTCACAAACCATCTATCTCCCAGTTATTCTCCGTAAAGCCCATTTATCTAAGGTGACCAGACATCCCACTTTTGGTGGGACAGTCCTGATTTTTAATAATTTGTCCCACATCCCCCAGGGTTTTAAAAAAGTCCCAATTTTTGGAAAGAATGCATGACAAGCTAGGAAATGGCAGGACAACAGGAAGGGAATATGCGATTTTTGGCTGCTGAACAGGTTAATGTAACTCCATTTGGTAATGAAGAGGTTAATGTAACTTCATTTGGAAATGAAAAGGCTAATGTAAACTCCCTACTCCCCTCCTGGGCAAGGTCGCTAGGTGGACCCCTGCCCTACTCCTTTGAGCCGCAGGCACCACCCTATACATAATTTTTTTTAATGTATTGTATTTGTAAATTGTACTTATGTTGAAATTTTAAAAATATATATATTACAATACTATTTTTGTGTTTTATGAAAATTTTTGTTGCTCCATATAGACCAAATTTTTAATTAAGAACACCCACTCCCCCACCCCCATGAATGGTGTCCTGCTTTACCAATATTAAAGTCTGGTCACCTTAATTTATCTCTCTTAAAAACCTCACCTATGAAAACAGCACATAAACTCTTTAATCTCACTATTCATTGGGATTACTAATTTCTACCTCTGATACCTCAGTGCACAAAAACGGAAAAAATAATACACTCATATGTCTTGCTCCTGTTAATCTTTCAGTTGTCAGTTTATTTTTCAGACCCAACAGAAGAACCTAAGAGGATAGAAGGAAAAGTTCTTCCTCTTCCTTAGGACCAATACAACATACTGAGACAGACACGACAACATTTTTAAAGACTTTATTTGAGCACACAGCAATTTATGAATCAGGCAGCTCTAAACCAGAAGTGGTTTGGGGATTCCATTGAGGTGAAGGAGAACATAATGTAAAGAAGATACTGAATTAGTTAAAGTTATAAAGTTG
>CAUYQV010108861.1:0-51834 GCA_963574575.1 Galagoides demidoff
GGGTCCAAGTCAGTTGTCCCAGTCAGCACCCATTTCAGGTGGAAGAGTTCAAATGTCTCTGGGAGGTAGATAAGAGGGGTCTGCTTGCAGTTCAGATATAACTTGCTCCAGTGCTCCGCAAGGGCAAAGGGACCCACCTGGCGAATGGGTTGGTGTGGGAAGTTTAATACCTCTTTCCCCACCTTGCAGCCAGTCACTCGTAATCCCCCAGATCTGTGGCCCTATTCACTCCAGCAGGCCACTGCTCCCGGGGTTTACCTGGCAAAATCAGCCAGAAATCTGAGTTTGGCAAGGGGGCCTTGTGTGTTTAAATTAGGCTTCTGTCTGACTAGATTTCTCTGTACCTCAGAGGTTGCCTTCAGCTTTACACTCAGGTGTCAATTCTAGCCTCTGCCCGCCCACTTCCTTTGTCTCAGCCGAATTAGCCCCCTGAGGGCTGGCGCTCCACCCAAGAAAGTTATGTGCGCCCTGCCTGTGGCAGAAACCCAAAAGGATGGGGCTGGGATGGGTCAATGGTGTCAGCCTGCCACTCAGGACTCTACCGTTGCTGACCTGGCGGCCCTGAGCTGATCTCCTTTCCTCACGCCCCGCACCACAGTCAGCACAGAACAGCACCAGCCCCTTCCCCTCCACTTCTCTCAAGGAGATGCCCAGGAATCAGAACTCCATAGGTAATAAACCTCCAGATCGTGGAGTGGGTGGGTGGGGACTCCTCAGAGTTCAATGTTGCAGGTGGGGAATATATACAGATTTATACAGTTTAACAGTTTTATGCCTGGCCGGAGGGTGCCGTGGCACGCCAGCAGGGGTAGGAGTTCCAGTTTTTAGGGGGTCTCTCCCGTGGGATAGAGTGGGAGGAAGTTTGAACTCTGCTCGCTTGTTTGCATGGAGTAAACTGCGAGCCCTTGTTGTGTGGGAGGGGAGTCCCGTCCGCTTGGTGATGGATTCTGTACCTTTTGGTTGTCTTTTCGGGGTCGCAGCTCACCTCAGGAAGGTTGAAGTGTGCTCCTCAATCTTCTCTCTTGGCTCTGCTCCAAACCATCAGCCAATTAGCTAAACTTCTGTCCTTTCAGCTTCCTTCTGGATGGGAGCTTCTGTAAAAAGCTGGCTGCAGTCCGCCATCTTGGCTCCGCCCCCCCATCATACCTATTTCTAATGTGGCCAATGAGGTACTTTCTTAGAGGCCCAAAGTTATTGCAACCTTAAAATTCCTAACTATCCAAGATTTTAACTTTCTATTAATGTAAATAAAATGATTTAAGTAGATAAAAATCATAGCAAGAAAAATCCCTAATGTTATTTAACTAATACTTTGTACATACCTTTGTCTGAAGCTACAAGCACTCTTCAGCCTAGCATTAAATTACATTGTGCCTACACTATGATGACTGTAGAGGAATGGACACCATGCTTGCAAAGGACAGTTACTGATTCTTACCACATTAAAAGGAAATGCTGAGAACAGGATAGTCTCCTGGCAAGCCTAGAGACATTTTGTCACTTGGAGGCAGTTGCCCAAGTAACTCAGTGTTCCAGCATGAGATAAGATCAGTCACTCACTAGTAAGCATGTGTTAAACATTGATGCTTGATACTTTTTCATGGGGGTTGTGGGGAAAGAACACATGAGGAAAGAGTACGTGGCAACCCTTACGCATGCAGCCCTCGTATGTAATTACCTTAACTCTCCACACCTGTTGTGTATAACATTAATAAATAGCCATTGCAGAGGGGGCTCAGGGCTACCCTGCACTTAAGGTTATCCCTCCTCCTACAAGCTTGTACTTCTAATCTGTGCCATGCAGATTAGACACAGTTCCTTCCTGTGGTTCCTTCCTGCAGCGACTGAGACCCCTTAGAGGTCATGACAATGACAGTTTAGATTTTCCCTGGAATGTGAAAATAAGTTTCTATTTTATAGTTTTTTTGGCTGTTATTTTTGCTAGGGGAAAAGCAAGCATTTTATACTCTTTAAGAAATCAGTAAGTATTAACTAACAGCTACATGTTCACGTAAACCTTGAGGAAACGTAAAGGTGAAGTTAGTTTGTTTTTCAAATTGTTTTAGAGATGGAGTCTTGCTATGTTGTCCAGGCTATTCTCAAACTCCTGTCCTCAAGTGATCCTCGGGCAATAGCCTCCTGAATAGTTGAGATTACAGGCATTGAGTCATTGCACCTGACATGTTTCTCTAAAGCTGCAACACATACATTCACATAATCACTGTTCATATAGTGAAGGTATAGTATAGTATAGGCAGATATAGGCTCATTTTAAGTAGTGTATTTTTTTTAATTTTAAAAACTAATATTTTTTAAAGATGGGGTCCTACCGTGTTGCCCAGGCTGGCCTCAAACCCCTGGGCTCAAGCAATCCTGCTTTCCAAGCCTCTGAGCAGCTGGGATTACAGGCATAAACTATTGTCCAACAGAGGAGGATATTATAAATGGAATAAACTGACACTGACAGTTGTTCAAAAGAAAAATAAGCCAAATTCAAGATAAATGCTGAGGCACAAGAATATAAAATGAGACCTATAGATTACAAAAAAAACCCTAAAAACACTATTTCATTTTAATATACAAACAACAACAAAGCAAAGAGAATATACACCACTTAGAATTGAAATAGCTCTGCATAAAAACTAAAATAGTACAATGATGACTTCAGAGGAAATGACTGAAATAAAATTTTACATGTTTGTAATAACATATTTATATACAAAATATAAAAAATATGGTCTGAATTTTCCCCCTCAGATTCATAATAAACTATCTAACTTTTATTTAATGTATTTACTTTTTTTTTTAGACAAAGGCTCATTCTGTCCCCCCAGCAGCATCACTGTATCTCACAGCAACTTCAAATTCCTAGGCTCATGTGACCCTCCTGCCTCAGCCTCCCTAGTAGCTGGGATTAGTTTGTGCCACTATACCTGGCTAATTTTGATATCTCTGATGCTCCTTTTGCTCAACCTGGTTTTGAATTTCTCAACTTATACAATCTTCTTGCCAGGCCTCCCAGAGTGCCAGAATTAACACGTGTGAGCCACTGGGCCCAGCAGGTTTAACGCATTCATTTTTATAACCTTTCTCTGCTTAGTAGTAAGTGCACATATGATGGTATTTTGCTATAAGAGCTCTAGTTCTAATTTCAAAGTAGTAACTTGCCTTTTCATCCATAATTTTTTCTCAGCTATGTAAGTGCACATATGCTGGCATTTTGCTGTAAGAGTTATAATTCTAATCTCAAACTAGTAATTTGCCTTTTTATCTATAATTTTTATATACAATTCCATCATAAGACACTTAATAACTATTTAGTAGTACATTTTAATCAACATAGTGCATTAAAAATATTGATTTTAAATGAATCTCTACAGTGTTATGACATGATGGTTTAACATAATAGTTGAAGCAAAATATGGTAACCACATTGTACTATTTAAACTAATGACAGTAGAAGAATGTTTAAAATTTAACCAAGAAGAGACTGGACAGTTATAAATAGAAATCAGTGAAAGAATAAATAATATGATATTTCATCTGTGGCCATTCATTGTTTTGCCTTTCAGAACCTGAAAGAAACTGTTTTCTTTGAGTTTCAAATGTTCTGGTAAATATAATTGTCTCTTGGCTTGTTTAATATCACTGTAAATTGCTGAAATAAGTGACTCTAAAGAATCAAAGTCTGGGGCGGCGCCTGTGGCTCTAAGGAGTAGGATGCTGGCCCCATATGCTAGAGTTCAAACCCAGCTCCAGCCAAAAAAAAAAAAAAGAATCCGTTTCTTTTCTGTCTGTTCTGGTCTGAGGTAGCCAATGATGGCCATAATGAGAATTTCCCCGTAGAAGTCCTCATTGGAGGTATGCATGATGGGAGTTTGATGGACCTTTTTATATTCTACTAGTATGGGTTCCAGCCTATGATTATCACCATCTTATGAACATCTCCACTTCCAACACTGACCAAACCATAATAAATAACAGTGTGTGGAGTGTGAATTGTGAGGTGGCAAAAACCCACAGACCCTGGAGGTGCACTGAAGGAATGATCCCCAAACTGCTTCTTCTCCCTCCCTAAAACAATAGTCCTATCTCCTTGCTCCCTCTCCCAGAAAGCAGATAGATTTCTGTCCTTAAAGTTAATATTTACCCCATTTACTATTACTTTGCCTCAACTTTGTAAAATGAAAATATTTCCACTCACTTTCCTTGCTGATTTGCAACATCGTTCGTATAAGCAACCTTGTTTAGGTACTATATTAATAAAGCTGTTCACATGGTATGGTGCTGGCTGCAGCCATCAGCTGCATCAGAACTCTCAACCCCATCCTTACCTCTTATATCATCTTTACCTCTTGTGTTTCTTATTTTCTCATTCCCCACCATTCCCACTCTGGTTTATTTATTCTTTGCACTGGTTTACAAAAAGTGGCTCCTGGAACAGGGACCAGAGTATGGGATAATAGATGCATGCAGATAAGGGAAGGCCCCCTGAGAAGAAAAGATGAAATGGGCAGTTCCTAAGCAAATTTATGTTCAGGGGAACTCATTGGGAGTAATACATTATGGGACAGTCAGGCTCAAAGGAGTGAAAATTCTTTATTCTAATGCTTAAGTCTATGTTAAAAACCCGTAGCTATCATATTCATGTTACCCAGTTAGAGCAGTTTCTTCAATTTGTTTAAGAAGTTTGTCTTTTGTTCCCTGAGGCAGGCACTGTTAATACTGCTACCTGGGACAGAATAGGAGAGAAACTGTTCTTATTATACAGTCAATAGACCTTCTAATGTTCCTGTTGATGCTTTCTCTCTAGGGAACTAGTTAAGGACTGTTTAGATCCTAATCATGAACAGATGCTTCCCCTTTTCAGACAATGTTTCTCCTTCTGCTCCAGCAGAAAGACCTAAGTATGATAAACCTCTCCTCCTTGTATCTCTCTCAACAAGAATTACAAAACGAGAAATGAGGACAGCGCTGGTAGTTCAGTGGGTAGGATGCCAGCCACATACACCAAGGCAAGTGGGTTTGAACCCAGCCCTGGACTGCTAAATAACAATGACAACTGAAACAAAAAAATAACTGGGTGTTGTGGCAGGCACCTGTAGCCCTAGCTACTTGGAAGGCTGAGGCAAGAGGATTGCTTAAGCCCAAGAGTTAGAGGTTGCTGTGAGCTATGATGTCACAGCACTCTATCAAGGGTGATAAAATGAGACTGTCTCAAAAAGAAGTGAGAAATGAAAGTATGCTGAGGAGCATTCCTTTTCCTATTTCTGATAAAGACCCCAATCCCCCTAAACTATTGACTATGGCTGGACTTCATGTCTCCCCTCTATCCTAGCCCACACCACTTTGCCTGACACCTGCCCTTTCTAAATTTCTATCACCATCACCTCCTTTTGTTATGTCAGGACAGACTTCCAAATCACATTTGCAAGTGACCTTAGAATAAGCTCATGCACAGATAGATTTTTTTAGATGGCTTTTCTTGATTTCCAATTATTGAAACTGTTGACCAAGGGCAATCAAAATTGCCAGCATCAGTCTCCCTTTAAAACCCTCAGAAACCCAAAACAGTCTTGTCTGCAATATGACCTAACAATTCCATTCACTCTGGCCATAGTGGATCCTTTGTCTAATGATGCTCTCCCTCCTAATGATTAGAAGTCTGTGGCAAAGGCATGTCTTTCTGGTGGTGATTACTTATTGTGGAAAGAACAGGCAGAACATAATCAGCATCAAAATATCCCTTTCACTGCAGATGGTCTTCTATTAGGACACCCTCAATCCTCTATGGAAGCTCAATTACATTACCCTCCCAAAGCCTGGCCACAAATTAATCAGCTGGCAGGACAACTGGTTCTCCTCTTGTCTCCCTTGCCCCAGAGGACTCTATCTTCTCCCTGGAAGGGCCCTCACACTGTTCTTTACAGCACCCCCACAGTTGTTTGCCAAGTGAACCCCCCCTAGTCTGGATTTACTGATCCCAAATAAAATTGTACCCTACAGAAAAACTTTCAACACTGTAAGTCTCTCATTGGAAATCATAGGTACTGCACCCTACCACCTTACCACTCTCCAAGATCCCTGAGCCCCAACTTCCCAGTGAATGTGTATCATTCCTCCTGGTTTATTCCTTTTTCTATATTTTTTCTCAGGATGCCTGGTTACTCTCACAGATTCAAAACAGAGATGACCTACTGGTCATAATCTACCCCTCTCCCATCTTCCATATAGGCAGTCCATGCCACCCTCTCCTCCACAAGAAGCAGTCAATAAGCCACCATACCCATCACCTCACCTCCCTGTAACCAAAACAAAAATATCTTACTTTCAGCTTTCAGGAGTTAACATTTTTGTTTTAATTTAATAATTGAATATGGTTGATTTATACTCAATTTAAAGTGTGAAACTTTCATGTTTACTGTAGTATGGTTGGCAACAAATCAACTATTTATAAGTGTCATAAAACTTTTCTTTGATTATTGGAGTAGTAATTAAGATCCTACTCTAAAAGTATCTTCAAATATTAAGATTCAGACAGGAATCTGTGAACTTATTTGCACTTACTTAACCTGACTTACAGTAATCTTTAAGTAATTCTGCAAAATCTGGTATTACTATGTAAAATAATTCTTTTTGGTAAGTCATCTGACCCAGTTATCAATGAAAGAACATGCATTTAAAGCTTTTTAAACTAAATAATTTATACTGTCACAGAAATAGTTTTGTTACTTTTGTTTACTGGGTGTGATTTCCAATACACTGATGTGAAAAAATAGAATATCTATCCAGGTGTCCTCAAACTATGGCCTGCGGGCTACATGCAGCCCACTTAGGACATTTATCCAGCCCGCTGGCTGTTTTTCCTGCCATTGCCTGTCCTGCTTAGCAGCTGATTCATCCTGGGGCCCACAGTCCGGCCCTCCAATGGTCTGAGGGACAGTGAACTGGCCCTCCATTTACAAAGTTTGAAGATCCCTGAATTCTAAACTAACTTAGTTATCTGGTGAGAAATGTATTTATTGTGATGAAAATAAGACAGATGCCACCAAAACTTTGTGAATCAACTAGAATGTTTTCACTGATAAACTACATATAGCAGGTGCACATTTATTACAAATATTTGTATCTGCCAAAGTAGAGCCACTTTAACGAGTTTTATCTTTCATCTTAAGTGGATGCAAGCATATGTTTAAACTGCAAGATTGTTACTTGCTAGAGAATCTATTTTAATATACTGTTTTGTCCTCTACTGATAGGTTTTATAAACTGTATAGTCAATTTCTCTTTAGGGTGGCTCAAATTTTTCAACTCTTCTATACATAAAATTGACTTCAAGTTCATTGTGTCTTTTTTTCTTTATCTAAATTTTGAGTTTAAGTGTCATATGGTAACTTCATCCTGTTCAAACAAATATAGTCTTAATTTTTGAAACTGTATTCTCTACAAGTACAAATAACAAAGGCAAAGCTAATGAAGATCACAAACTTCAGTGAAATCCTTAACATCCAAATTTTCTTGATATTGTGAATTGTACCCTTCCAGTTTAATTTCTTCTGGACTTTCTGTACTTAACTAACAGTTACCATTTAAACTTTGCACACATTAAGATTAATATTGGGCCTCTACTGTGACAATTCCTATTTCCTCTTCTATTTTAGAGGCAAACTAACATATATGTGAACTTCACTACCAAGTAATACAGATACAATTTTTTATGACCTTACAACATTTAAATTAGAATTGCAACATTTCATAGATAAAGAAAATTATCTAATTATAAAATTATCTAATTATGGAATTATAATGCTGCAATTTTAAATTTTAAAACAGTATTTAAAAATTGCATTTATTTTTTTGAAAAAATTCAGTTAAAAAAGACTAAAACAGTCTTTCCTACTTTTGTGTATGAACTTAGGTTTTGTAACCAACAACAAAAAACAAACAAACAAATCTGCCTTTGGATTATGTGTAGCCCAGAAAAGATACAAAGTCTTCCCTCCTTTTCCTATTTGACTCACCTCATTGAGGATCATCATATATGCCCTCAAAAACTCCAAACTTGTACTCATAAATTAGCTACCCTAAATGATTTTCAACAATTACTGAGAAATATTATCTCCGTCCTTCATTGAAACTTACTACAAGAGACTTAAAGTCTCCATTGGACACTCTTAAAGAAACAGTTCATCCTTCCTCTTCTTGCTCTTTAACAACCACTACCATAGAAGCTCCAACCAAGGTCAACTGCACTTTGCAAAGAACACAGCTCTCTAATCTTTCTTATTCCTCATGCGTCTATTACTTTGTTATGAAAACCTCTTGGTCCTTTGGAATGGGTGCATTTAAACACAACATCAAAACAAGTTTTAACTCCCTATTATAAAATAGTTGCTGCACTAATTCAAAAAGGAATACAACACAAATTTCCCCATGGTGGCAAATGACATTTGCTAATTTTAGTATTGCAACTATAGCTGTTAATGATGGAATATTTGCTAGAGAAGGATCTTACACCTCACCTCATAGAGTTACATGTTGTCATTATATCTTTTTTTCTCATTTTTCTCAAATTTCACAGGAACAAATTAAAGAAAAAGGGAATATAGTCCAATACATGTCATAATCTCCCCTCTCATGCCCATTTTTCTTTAAACTTTTTAAAAGTTCTTATCCGAGGGCATACCAACAGAGCAATTTTGGAATGCACCTAATTCTAAACATCTTGAGGTACTATGCAAAGCCCCTCTGACTGGTATTTGGCAAGGACCTGATCCTGTGCTAATATGGGGGAGAGGACATGTTTGTGTTTTTCCCAGAACCTGACAGCCCTCATTGCCTCCCTGAATGGTTGGCCAGACATGGACCCAGAAGACCCTCTGATGCTACCAATGAGGAATCTGGGAGTGTTGCCCTAAGTGATCTATCATCAAGCCAAGACATCACAGAAAGTGAAGTCTGGACATGGGGACAACTAAAAAAGCTGATTCATGAGAGAACTGATCTTGTGTTGTGGCGAGCCAGTCACCCTTCAAAAGCTTTTCACAGCTATAATAGCTATCATTTCTTATTATTCTTCTACAGAGTCTGAGTCAAGCAACTCCTTCAATAAAAATTATTTGTTTACTAATGGGCACTAAAAAATATAAAGGAAGGAGATGTGCAGGGTGGATTATGAGATGGAAAGACTCCCACTGCCCAGGAGATGCATTTAAGGAATGACTCCCCAAACTGTTTCTCCTTCCTTCATAAAACAATAGCCCTTTCTCCTTGCTCCCTCTCCCAGAAAGCACATAGCCTTCTCTCCCTAAAGTTAATCTTTACCCCCATGTAATCTTACTTCCCCTTAACCTTGCAAAATAAAAATATTCCCACTTGCTTTCCTTGCTGACTTACAACATTGTTAGTATAAGCAACCTTGTTTAGGTACTATATTAATAAAGCTGTTCACACAGTTTGGTTTGTTATTGGCTATAGCCATCAGCTGCATCAGACCTGCCAACCCCATCCTTATATCTCATGTTATCATTGTTTCTTGTATGTCTTATTTTCTCATTCTTCACTATTCCCACTTTGATTTGTTTATTCTTTGCACTGTTGGCAAAACCAGTGGTTACATGAGGTAGAAGATTATCTACTACTTGTTCAGGAAAGTTAGCTGTGGGGATGCCAAGCTGCTGGAAGCCACTACTGAAGCTCCCCACCACTAGGCCCCATAAAAGTATGGCAGGTGCCTCATGGTGCCATTAGCTCAGGGAATGGGCTGCTGCCAGTCTGCAAGTCCAATGGAGCCATGGAGCCTCCATCGACTCAGTGCCTGGACAACAGACCAGCCTGGAGACTACAGTGTGAGTGCTGCCAGCCAGGAGACAGGTATACCAGGGCCCAGGAGGTGCCCATGACATGCCAAGAATGATGCTGACCCAGCAGAAGATATCCAGAGACTCAGAGGCTGCATTGTCTTTCTTACTTTAAGATAGATTACATATAAGTAGTGGGAATGGGGGTATAGATTCATGGTTACTAGATAAGGTTCATGTGATGCTAAATACATTATTAAGAATCCATGCTTAATTCATATATTTTATATATATATATATGTATACATATAAACATATGTGTGTGTGTCTGCACTGGAGTGTATATTTGAGTTAATATATGCATATGTGTATATGTATATATATTTCTTTGCTCCCTCAGATGGCAAATCATTGAATCAGCAAACACCTAGTCGAAAAGAAAGTAGCCATTGCTCTTATCTTTGTTCCTAGTACCATTCACAGAAAATAAACTAAGATTCCATGAACAAGAAAAGGATGGTATAATTAACAGAACTAACTTGGTCATGTGGTCATTGTTAAAGTATTAGGTATATATAGGTAAGTGAGGGTGACTAGATAGATTCAATAAATTAGATTGTTTAGTGCTAGAAACAGTAGTGAGAATTTATGCTTAATTCAATACATACACATATGGGCACATGTTGAAATATTTCCACATATGTGCATATTTATATACATACATATTTATATATACACATAACATGTCATCTGACAAGGCCTTAAATTAACAAACACTCATCAAGACACAGCAATCCCTACAGCTTATGTACCTAACAACAGAGTGAAAACTACAGGAGACAAAAACTGATACGACTTCAAAGAGAAAGAGATAAACCCCAGGCATAATGAGTTCACTCAGGGTCCAGAGTCTCCTTTCTATTTTCATTTTCCAATAAAAGAAACTAGGGCTTCATGAAAAAATGGTGACTGCTGGGCTTGGACAGGAAATAAACACTGTTAGCTTAGAACACCCAGTAGTGCCAGGACTAATAGAAAGCCAAGAAACATTGTAACTAACCAGCCCACCAACAGCAACCTCAGACCCTAATTATGGGGGTATTGCAAAATGAAAGAATCTGAGTGAGAGATATTCCAGTGGCTGCCAGTAGAACAATCAGAGCAATAAAATAAATGAAGCAGCTTGAGTAAAGAGAAAATAAATGTCCACACTTGCATACTGATATAAATAAGTGTCTAAATAATATAAAAAGAAAAACTGACATTCATTCACAGTGAACGTTCCAAATAGTTCTTTTCACATGCTTTCGTATGCCCTATAGTATGATTCCTCACTGCTTAAGTGAATGCTACATATACTGATGTTATTTTCTGAAACATACAATTTGAAAATGAGAAAGAAAAAAAATAATTGTACAGTGGAGAAACCTGATAGAAACTACCCGATCTGGGTGATCAAATTGACACCAAAAGTGGTAAAATATGTGGACAGTATATACCCTTGAAGTGATATGATGATCATGGCATTACCTCTATTATCTTACCAACACCACCAAATCTCTTCTAATTATGGGAGAAACAGCAGGGAAAGCCCAAATAAAACTCTGAGAAACTGTCACTTTCATAGGCTATTAAGGAGATGTATCATCTAAATATGATGAGAAATACTGACTGGGATCTTGGAATGGAGATTAAGCAAAAACTAAGAAAATATGAATAATATGTGGTTCATACTTAAAGGTAATTCATTAAATTGCTTAGATAATTGTGGAAAGTATCGCACCCCATTATAACAGATTAATAATAAATGGAGACTTTAAGTAGCATAAGAAAACTCTCTTTACTATTTTTGTAATTTTTGGTAAACCTAAAAATATTCTTAGATTTTAAGAAGTTTTTTCTTTTGACAGTAATGTTGAACTTTAAAACCAGAAAATTAGCAATGTTATTGATGTCCTCTGTGTATATCTGCTTAATTTCATTATCTTTAAACACTAAAGGCAATTATTATTATGAATTCTCTTTGTGTTGTTTCCTAATTTTTCTCTATTATTTTAATCTTTTTGTTTATATTTCTAAGTATTGTATTCTTTGCTTTATTTTGACTTCAAAGTCATATGATTATGAATTTAACTCATATTCCTAGTCTAGTTAGCAAACATTAGACAAAACCATATTTTGGTACATTGTACAAAATGACCAACCAACTTTTCAAAATTGTTAAGGTCATGAAAAAAATAAGACAAGAAACAACTTCAGAGGAGAAAGGACCTGATGCAGCAGCCAGACCCTAATATGGTCTCCTGAATAACCTTAAACACAAACAGACAATGCTGTATACTAATCTCTTCCCCATGAGTGTGGAAAGAAATTATCACTCTATTTGAAATAACAGAACACTGTAAGGCTGCTGAGTGATGTTAAATTATGATTTCTGTCTTGCTACCATTCTTTCTTACTTAAGGGATTTTTAAAAGTATTCTGTCATATGGGAGAAGCCCACATGGGAAGGAATTTATTCAGCTTATGGTCAGTAGTCAGTGAGGACCTAGGGCTTTTGATAAAATAGAATTCCCTATAGTTTGCAATATTTCATTTATGATGACTCCAAGCTCCTCTTCAAAAAAGGCTGTAGGTTTCATAGGTGGTGTATGATTTTTTTATATCAAATGAGCCATTATTGAAACATTTCCCCTTACACTTTTTAACTAGCTGGGCATCCCACAGCACAACTGTTGATGTCATCTATGATGTCATGAGGGTGGCTGACATCAACATTGCAGCACACTGACTGGGCTATCTCCAGGATCTCTTTAATGGTTCCAGAGTGTTCTCTGGCTAAAGATCAGAGCTGTATCAGCCTGGCAATGTTGACAGTCTCATCAAAAGTGATATTTTATTGTTTTAAAGTTTTTCTGTTTCTTTTGTCTCTCAGTGGGTCCTTGAGACAGACAAGAAACAGAGGCAGAAGTTATCACTTCAATCTCGGCCTGTCTGTTCTGGATAGTCAGTTTTACTGTAATCCTCAGACCCTTCCAGTCACTGGTTGCCTTGGCAATGTCATCACCAACCTTTTTTGGATAAAAACCAATGGATCTAATCTCAGGGGCCAGAGAAAATATGGCACTGACTTCATACCGGCACACCTCAGATACATGACTTTGATCTCATTGGGGGTCAAACATAGGCAGCATTGTGGAGGTGGCTGGTGTCAGAGGAATCAAGACTCAGGACAAATGAAGAAAGCTGCACCTTGGCCTCCTCCAAAAAGATGGTGATGTACAGTGTAATAACAAAATTAAACTAGTTACTTTGTTGCTTCCCTTTAATTATTGCTGTTATTCATTTATATAAAGGGTGGCCATAAAGTCCACATGCAATTTAAAACTGCATAGAATTTACTGTGCAGTTTTAAAATCACACACAAAATTTATGTCCACCCTTTATACACACAGGAAGTCAGACTGTCCTGAACTCCCTGGATAGCCCAGACTGCCCCAAATTCACTTCTTACCCCTGACTGTGGCCACAAGCTGGTATGGCCATTCTCCCACCAAGAATGAGGAATTATGGAAGACAACTGATGGGGCCAGCCCTGCTTACAGCCTTCTATTAATCCACGAACGTGACAGAGCCCAGGGCAACTCCTTTTGCTGGAAGTAAGAACATTTCATTCCTTTGTGATGTGGGGCCACATACTCTGCTTTGCCTTTGATATGGTCCCCTGTCTTGATTGTTGGGGTTGAAGGTGTTCTCCAATTGCCTCTAGTCACCCCTATCCATCACTCCACTCTCCACACTCCTTCTTAGTTATTCCTTCCTGCCCCATGCTAATTTTAGCATGAAACATAATATATAAGTTCCAGATCACTATTAAACATCACCCAACACCTTTAAATCAACTTACACTCTTTCTACCTCCCCCTTACTACACTAGGACATAAACAGAAACCCTCTGTGCCAGTAGACCATGTAGACCCATGAATCTGGGATGTCCATCACCCAATTGCTGCCATCTACCACACTCCTAATGTCATACAAATTAAGACTCCAATACATTTCCTTCTCACCTTCAATATTCAGTCCCTCTCTAGGCCTTCTGAGTACTAAAACCCTCGATCACTAAGTTCCTCCACACTGGCATCCTAAGACCTACATCCTCCCCTTATAGCACTCTCATCCCCTCAATAAGGAAACCTCATCGGTCACATAGACTGATCAAGGATGTCCGACTCATCAATGAGGTATTTATCCCCCTTCAACCAGTAGTTTCCAATCCTTACACACTCTTTCCTTTAGTCCCTGTAGATACTCTTTTCTACACTGTTCTTGACCTCAAGGACATCTTCTTTATTATTATCCTTGATGACAAGTCACAGAATTTATTTGCCTTCATTTGGACGAACCCAGACACAACAGCTTACCTGGACTGTCCCTCCAGGGCTTTCATGATAGCCCCCATCTTTTCAGCCAAGATCTAGTGTCCCTCTACCTCCTCTTTAGCCCTTTCCTTCAATACAGTGATGACCTGCTCCTCTGATGACTGTTACTAGAATCATCCTCCCAGAGTACCACCACCCTCCTTAATCACTTATATAACCTGAGGAGGTGATTTTTTTCTTTCTAAAGCCCATGTCAAATAGCCAAATATCTCATACTTAGGTTTTCATGTGCCCTGGGAAGTGTGAGATCACTACACAGCAGTGAATCCCAAATATGCCAGTCCCAATCACAAAGCAAGTTCCACTGTATTCCCGGGGGCTTGTAGGATATTTCAGACCCTCAATCCCTAACTTTGGACTCCATCCAAACCTCTACTCAAGGCTACCAAGGGCCCCTTACAAGTGCTTCTTCCCTTTTATGCTGGCACCCTCACCCACTTCACCCCTCTTCAACAGGCTCTGCTATCGGACCCTACTCTCTCCCTTCCATATTAGATCAAAGAATTTATCCTGTACAGGCCCAGTGGACAACCATCTGGGCCAGACTCATAGGCACTTGCTTATCTGGGACCCCACTGTCCACAGGTGGCCAGCCTGTATTCACATCCAAGCAGGAATGGCCTCCTTATATCTAAACTCACCTACTCACAGCCCCTGCAGGTTTTTTCCTCTCATTCAGTCATTGACTTACTTCATAACAATGCCCCCTCACTTCCTGTCACTAAGCCGGGTCACCCAAGACCATTCTTTCTCCTCAACATCTCACTCTTACTTTTCATTAGTGCTCATCCTACACCCAGCAACCTTTCTTGCTACCAGCCCAGCCCACATCATAATTGCCCAGAAGAGTTAGAATACATCTTTTCCCTCCAAATAGACCTCCAGGACCACTTGTTCCCAACTCTTTCCAGAAAAAGCCATAAATCCTTTCTGGGGTCACCTCTAGGTCTCTCTTAGCAGAAAGACTGACTTTTTCCCTACTACTAAAAAAAAGGATGAAAAATTTAGGACAATTACTATAATTTCTATACTTTCCATAATTATGCTATAGTATCCTAGTATGTCTGATGAATTACTCTACACCTAACAAGCTGGCTTATCTGATTTCTGAGAACATTTTCTATTGTTCACTTAACTATAATGAAAATCTGCCCCTGAAAATCCCCACCCAGTTTGGTTCAGCAAACATCCTGTTGCACCCTGACAATACCTACCCTGGCCGATGCATGAAAGGCCCCACTCACTCCATCATCACATCAGCACACCACCAAAAATTGCCATCAGAGATGCTGTATTTTTGGCACTGCCATTCCTTGTGTGGAAACTTCACACCAATAAATTTTGCTTCCTGACTAACCTGAGTTTCCTGGAACCACTTTCTGAATTACCCAAGGACCCCAATACTGAGCACCCAGAGCTCATTAATCTTACCCAAGGACCCCAACACTGAGCCCCCAGAGCTCATTAATCTTATCTGTCACCTTGAAGGAACACTCAATCCATATCTACTTGAGGATCATTCAGGGCCTGCCACTCTGGCATTTTTTTTTTAAATTTTGTTTGGTTTGGCGCCGAGTTTGGTAACACACGGCACACATCATGATAGATCAAAAAGCATGTGTTGAAGTGGAGAGGAAAGGAAGATTTTTAAGTATTATAGCACCTCTGGTTAAAATTAAATGAATGGAATGACCCTTCATGTATTAAGTTGCAAAATTTAAATGAGGTTTAAAAGAGGCTATCAGGTCTCAAGGAGGGAAATATATGCTTGTAGGAGTCAAAGGTCTCTTGAGTTACAGGTGCTATCTTACAATGCCTAAATAGTTGCTATGCTGCTCTTAGAAATGAGATATGTGGTCCACATAGCTGTATATCTCACTCCAGGTCTCAAGCCCATAGGAGCTCATGTTCTCACTAAAGCAATAAGTGTACTGTGTAGATCTATGTTGTGATTGTGGACTATAACAGCACGAGCTCTGATTTTATGGATGTCCATAGGAGAGCAGTCTGCAGTCCCAGGGCTTTGCAGGCTTTGCAGGCCTAGTGTCTGTTCACAGACCTGGTGCTACCCAGAAGAGGGCTGTGACCTTTGAACAGGGAGCTGTGTGGGGATGAGTGGACAGTCCTCTTAACTATGGGATTCACTGTTTATTTCTGGAAATGCTCCCCAGACATGGCTTGCCTTTTCCCTGCAATGCCTGTGACCTCTCCAGCTTTCACCAACTTCAGACCTTTTCTGGGGCTTTTTCAGCCATTGCTGTTAATTTCCAAAATGTTTGGAATGTCTTTTTGATGTGAACACACATACAGTCAATATTTTATACTGTGTTCTTCTCTTAGGTCACTTAACTCTGTTGGGGATAAATTGTACAATGTTCCTCCTTTTATTTTTCCTATGAACTTTTCTCCACCTGTGTACCCACATTCTTAATCATTAATGTATCTTCTCTTAGAGTTTCATATCCATATTTTTGGTCTCCAAAGGTTCATATCCATATTTTTTAAGCAAGCATTGGCCTAAAACAACATTGATATGATTTGATATTTTTTGTACTCACATTTCCTGTGACGAAGACAGTGTCATATCTTAGCTTACCAGCTTCCAATGGGTAAATGATTCCATAGTGACTCAACAGAATACAGAGTCCCAACAAATTCATGATGGAGTCTATGGAATGATAATACAGTATGTTAATTGTCAATTTTTTAAAATCTTCAACAAGATACAGTTGTCTTTTAATCACTCAAAGAACAAAACTTTGTACCAAGAAAACAATTTCCTGAATATAAGCATGATTCCTATCACTGACATTTCTCAATCTTGGCTTCTAATGTCCCTAGACTTATCTTCCAAAAAGCCAAACAGTCATTATTCACATGGACTGCAAAACAACATGAGAAATAGAGCTTTCTGGCAGATGAGAGTAGCCAGCCATGTGTGTCTCCAGTTTTCAAAGTACGTGGCTGAATACTTGCTGAATAGCACTCGTATGTGAGTTATATGCACCTATCTTTGATGAACTGGTTACTGACATAAAAAATATGAATAATATGGTGATTTTGAAAACAAAAATAAATCAGAGTACCTGGAGCTGATGCAGGTGCACCTGTGGTTGTAATGGTAGCTGGAAAAGAATGCTTTGCTATTCTCTCCTAGTATTTCCCTTCATCTCCTGAGGCCAAGTTACTAAAATTATTGCTTGTTTCTTTTCTTTTGCTTTTCTTGATATCAAAGAAATATTTTTATTTTTTTATTTTATATATATATATTTTTTTATTGGGACAGAATCTCACTTTGTCACCCGTGGTAGAGTACTGTGGCATCATAGCTCACAGCAACCTCCAACTCTTGGACCTAAGCAATTCTCTTGCCTCAGTCTCCATAGTAACTGGGAATACAGTGGCCCACTACAAAACCCAGCTAATTTTATTTTTGTTTAGTTCTTTTGTTTAGCAGGCCCAGTTTGGTTTCTAACCCAACAGCCCAGGGGCATGTGGTCCTAACCACTGAGTTACAGGTGCCCAGCCAAAGAAATCTTTTTTAGAAAAAAAAAATCATGTTACATAGAATCATGTAGAATTGTTCAGAGAGTATCATATACCCTTCAGCTTTCAGGATGATTAACAGGTTATATAACCATAGTCTATTCATCATAATTTAAAAATTGAGAGGGATATAAACTATCAGCTGAGCTATAGACTTTCTTCACATTTTGCAAAGTTTTCTAATAATGTAATGTTCCTAATGTTCCTTTTCTAGAACCTAATTCAGGAGTCCATATTACATTGACTGACAGGTGTATTAATCATTAGCTGCTGCATTACAAATTGCCACAAAGTGTCTAAAAACCACACACATATTACTCACAGTGGCCCTGCTGGAGAAATCCAGATGTAGATGATAGCTAAGGATGGAATTTAAATTTAAGTCTCATCTGAAGAAGCATCATCTCCTTTCAAGCTTACATGATTGTCATGAGGACACAACTGTCTGCACAGTTTGGAAAGATGTCATTGCTGAACTATCCTAAAACTTAAGGAATTAATACCAATCTATCAAAACATTTTTAAAAAACATTAAAAAAACCAACAGTAAGAGTGGAAAAAGGTCACTTACCAATCCATAGCATGCATTAGTATATCCTCATACCAGAACTGGACCAAAATATTACAAGAAAAGAAAATTAAGATAAATATACCTTATGAATATAGGTAGAAAAATCTTCAGGTAAATAGTAAAATAAATCTGCAACATATAAAGTGTATTATATACTATGACCAAGGCTATTTCCCTCAGGAATGCAAATTTGGTTTAAATACAATTCAGTTAGTGTTACGGACTACATTAATAGAATACAGGACCACACAGTCCTCTCAAAACATGCAGAATAAAAACTTGATAAATCCAAAGTCCATCCATAATATGTATGTATGTATGTATGTATGTTTGTATGTATGTGTGTGTGTGTATATACACACACATTATGGATGGGCTTTGGATACATATATATACACACACATACATACATACATATTATGGATGTATAATGGATGGTTAATAATATGTATGTATTATATGCATATATATACAAACACATACACACACACAGAGAGCAGATTAGGTCTATAAGGAAACTTCTCCAATTGGAAGGACAATTTAAAGTTAATGATATGATAATTATCCTTAAGTTACTCTAGGTCACTTTCCAGATCCTATTGTGCCTGGGCTGCCTGGTCCCACAGGCCAGAGAATTCCCAGACACACAGGGCTTCCTCTTTTTGTCAGATGTGGCAGTTGCTTGCGGAAAGATTAAAGGTGGGACAGCACCAAGATTGGGTGCCCATCCTAGTCCTTCTTTCCAGGTGGGTCAACTGTTTGAGGTAACACCAAAACAGTGCCCACCTGTGCCTCTACAAGAGCCAGAATCCATCACTATCCACCTAAGAAGTATGTTGTCAATAGTCTATGCAAGTCAAGGTAAGGTTCACAGAAGGGACTTCAGGAAAGAATGTTGTCTGTACTAGAGTTGGCTGTAATTAAAAAAAGAAAATTTTCAGGTAAAACAATGAAGTTTTCTTAAAATATTAATTTACTCTTAATGCAATGTATGATATTTTAATTTTTAACTTGTTTCCTTTTTAATTAAAACAATTCGCAGATTTATATCCTAAAAGATAAGGAACTTCTGTATCTTAATGATGTAGATGGACAAAGTACAAACTCTAAATAATTTAAGGAGTTTTATTCTGAGTCAAGTATGAGGACCATGGCCTATAGCCATATGCAGGGTGCCTTGAGCAAGTGGTCTGGCTGTGATTGTGCTACAATTTGGATTTATAAATTTCAGGGAGACAAGAATTACATGTAAAGTAATAAGTCACCACATGGAAGGGATATGTTGGTTTGGCCTGAAAAGGCAGGATATCTTTAAGAGAGGCAAGTGAAAGGTGGGTTTTATGGATTCTATAGTTTACAACTGGCTGAAAGAGTTATGCTTTGTCTAAAAGACCCAGACTCCAGGAAAAAGAATACATGGTTAAGATAAGTGTCTGAGAACTCTGGAGGTGGAGACAGGAGGATAGCTTAAGTTAACATAAGGATCTGCACAGGGGTACAAGTGAAACTCTCTAAGAGTAGAACCAGAATGTTTTAAAATTATAACTGAGAAAATGACATGAAGGCTGTGTTGATCAGTTTGATGGAAATATTTCAGATTGCATGTGAAAACCCCACACTGTACCCCAGAAGTGTATTAATGTACATAGTTATCATTCAATAAAAAAATTTAAAAAAAGAGTTAGAAGAGAAACTTGAGGGTCACTAAGAATTAAGGCAGAAATCCAACAAAAGGGGGAGGCGAGGCACTGAAAGAAAACCCCAGTGTCTACGATTACTCTCCCCTCCAAGTAGTTGGCTGTCCCTGCAGGATCCTAGGAAGAAGTGAGACTCCAAGGAGCAGAGCAGGGACACGAAGAAGGTTAAAGGCTGAGCGGAGATAGAGCAGGTGCCTCTCTCCAAGGAAACTGGAGTTTGGAATTTGAGTCTCAACCAAGTTAGAAAGACTTGGTAATTACCTCAGAGTTTCTATTTAAATCCCAGAAAGACCACAGCATGAGAGTAAATTCCATGTTCCCAGACTAAGAGGTTTGCCCTAAGACAAAGGGCAAAACTAAATGAATCACTCTAATAAAGCATAAAATGAAGCCTGAGCAATTTAAAAACAAACTATCAGTAATAAGACAGCTTGCTGTAATAAAAGCCAGCCCTCTTTGGAGAGAGAAAGCAGAATCAGGACTATCTAAAACAGTGGTTCTCAACCTGTGGGTCGCAACCCACAGGAACTGTATTAAAGGGCTGGGGCATGAGGAAGGTTGAGAACCATTGTTCTAAAACATAAACCAGAATGTCCAATATTAATAAAAATTCAGTATGCATGTGAAGAAATGCATTTCATAGTTAACAAAAAAAATCAGTGAATAGACAGACCCACAAAATCTCAAGTGCTGAGATTAGCAGAAAAGGACTTCAAAATAGCTGTGATAAATATGTTAAAGAACACATAAAAGGATTTTCTCAACTGTGGCACTATTAACACTTGGCTGGAAAAATTTTTATTGTGAAAGGAACTGTTCTGTGCCTTGTAAAATGTTTACCAGTATCCTTAGTTTCTACCCACTAAATAGCATTCCCTTAGTTATGACAAACAAAAATGTCTGCAGACATTACTAAAAATTCCTTAAAGAAGGAAATTGCCCTGAATGAGTACCACTGGTATATAGGGGAAAAATGTACATGTGGACAAAAAATAAGGAATTTCAGTGATGATAAGGAAGCTATAAAGAAAAAACTTGCATTCTAGAACTAAAAATACAATGATTAACATTTTTTAATTGAGACACAATCTCACTTTGTTGTCCTCGGTAGAGTGCCGTAGCATCACAGCTTACAGCTACCTCTAACTCTTGGGCTCAAGTGATTCTTCTGCCTCAGCCTCCCCAGCAGCTGGGACTATAAGAGCCTGCCACAATTCCTGGATATTTGTTTGTTTGTTTTTTTAACCGACCCAGGCTGGGTTTTAACCCACCAGCCCCAGAGCATGTGGCTGGCACCCTAACCACTGAGTTACAGGTGCCCAGCCAATGCTTAATACTTTTAAATATGAAATTAATGTATTGGCCTCAGGACAAAAGAATTATCAGTAAATTTAAATTAGGCTAATAAAGCTTCCAAAGCCTGTGGTTCAGTGCAATGCTGTCTAAGATAGCTATAGTTGAAGTCCCTGAGAAGAGAAGCAGAGAAAGGAGGTAGGGGGGAATGTTTTGGAGCAATAGTAACTGAAATTTCTCCAGATTTTGATTGTTTTAAAGCCCCAGCAATTTGCCAATCCAGGAAGTTCAGTAAACTCCAAACAGAAGGAATACTAAGTATAGAAAACTATACTTAGGCAAAATTACAGTCAAACTGCTAAAAACCACAAGCAAATAAAAACAATCTTAAAAAAAAGCAAAAAAATATTATACACAGGTAAATAATGATAAGAACAACAGCTGAGTTACCAGGAATAACAGAGGCCAAAATACATTTGAATAACATCTTTAAAGAGCTGGGCTGGGGGCGGGGAGGGAACCTCTTAAACTAGACTTTTGTGTCCAACAGAAATGACCTTATGAAAGAAAAGTGAAATAAAGGCCTTTTCAGATGAATGAAAAATGAGAAAATTTATCAATTACATACTTAAAATATAAGAAACACTAAAGGAATTTTTTCCAGACTAATAGAAATAAAACTAGATAGAAATTCAAATCTATAGGAAGAAATGCAGACCACTAGCAGCAAATGTTAATTATGTGGGTGAGTGGAAAATAGTTTATTCCCTATTGGATACACATTTGAAGACAAAAAATACTCTTATTTTTCTTAAATTATTTAAAGTTAAATGTTAATTTACTGTTTACAACAAACATTAAAACATTGAACTGTAAGATTTATGACTTAGGTAGAAGTAAAAATATATGACCAAACAATCACAATGGATAAGGGGAGATAAATGGAATTACACAGTTTTAATTTTTTTACATTATATCTGAAACTGTGTAATAAATTAAGATTGATGTGATATTTCCTAGAATAATTCTGAAAAACACATTTCAAGATAGAAGTATTATTAAAAAGTTAATAGAAGAGAAAGAATAGAATACTAAAAAGTACTAAATCATCTCATACAACAAAAAAAAAAAAGATGAAAAAGAAGAGCAAACATACGAAGAATAGCAAATAGAGATAGATTTAAAACAAGTATATTAATAGTTACATTAAACATAAATGAACTAAATATACTAATTAAAAGGCAGGGATTGTCTGCCAGGATTATAAAGCAAGACTCAACAATATACTATTTATGAGAAAATAAAGGCACCTGCAGGTTGAACATGAAAGACCGAGAAAAAACTTCCATGCATACTGTAAGCATAAGAAAGATGGTGTGACTATGTTAATATCACATAGAGTAGATTTCAAATCAAACAGGATAACCAGAGACAATGAGGGTCAATTCGTCAGAAGACATAGCAGTTTTATGCACCTAAAAACAAAGCTTAAAACATAAGCAGCAAAAATTGAGAGATATAAACAGAAAACAGGAACATACTCTTAGATTTTTCTTTTTCAGTCCGTCACTTGAAAATCCCACATCCTATAATAAGCAATAGGGAATCATATTGGAAGCATTCTTTGTGCCACAGGTCTCACAGATCATTCACTCTTCCTTTCTAGAGTGCTCATTGAGCAGTAATGCTATGCCATCTTCCAACAATCCTTATAATGTTACTCAATCCAGTTCATTTGCTAATTTGCCAATATATTTATTGGCTAAACACTATGAATTGGCCATCATTTTTTGTTTGTTTGTTTAGAGTCAGAGTCTCACTTTGTCACCCTTGGTAGAGTGCTGTGGCATCACAGCTCACAGCAACTTCTAGCTCTTGGGCTTAAATGATTCTCTTGCCTCAGCCCCCTGAGTAGCCGGGACTACAGATGCCTGCCACAGTGCCTGGCTATTTTTCTGTTGCAGTTTGGCTGGGGCTGGGTTTGAACCCACCACCTTCAGTATATGGGGTGGGCACCCTACTCACTGAACCACAGGGGCCCCCAAATTGGCCATCATTATGTAATTTTTCACTTATGTAGTTTTCTTATCTCCCCTTCTAGTACAGATGTCAAGATTTTTGGAAACCAGGACGTTCCTCACACAAACACACACAAATTATTTGTCTTTTTATCCATCACCTTGTTTAATGTATCATCTGAAGCATAGTAATAGTATGCCCTTTGAGGATGTACGATTCACTGTTTATTGCTTTCTCCTACCAGACCCCAGCAAATAATCTAATTCCAGTCCAACTTGAGAAAGAGAAGAGCCTCATCAGCTTTTGAGTAATAATTTCTCACTCAGTCCTCTGGGCCTGACCACAGCAATGGGCACCACAGAATGCAATAGATAGTAAGGTGTATTTAATGGCAGAAGATAAGAAAATAAGAGAGAGAATTTGAGCAGGACAGCATGAGGTAGCCCAGCAGGGAAGAACCGAGTGGGTGGGGAGGACTCTCTTAAGATGGAATTTCACCATCCCGCCCTGCCCACACATCTTCTCATTGCATAGCTTCTGTGGAGCCCTGCCAAGCAACATGCAGTGTCCAGTGGGCCCCCACCATGGAGGTGTGCTAGGCTCTGCCAGGCCTCCATGGGAAGGGCAATGAGGTCTGACTTTAGAAGCATAATCAACTCCATGAAATCCTAACACCATTCGACTGCCATTCCAACAGCCACAGAGATGACTAGGGAAGGGCCGTCACTGAAGCACCAGGGTAATTAACACAGAACTGCAACTTGAATTCCTAGCAATGGGACAATGTTTAATAAATTATGAGATAGACACAAAATGAAGTCTATACACCCATCAAAAGAATAAGTGGCTGAAAAGAGCCCCAAAATATATTTATTAATTGAAAGAAAGCAAAGTGGAAATCAGTTTGAGAACATGGTCATCCTTGAATAAAAAATAAAAGACGCACATGCAGAAAGTTAAAATATCCACTTAGGATGTTTAAAATCTATTGCTTTAATATATTCTGCAGTGTTTGTAAATAATAACTATACATGTACACATATATACAATACACATAACATATATGCCAGAGGATGTATAGAAAAGCATACGTGTAACAAAATGATTATTTCAGGGGTACGGGGATGGGATCAGGCATAAAATAAAGACTTTTCTTTGCCAACCCTTTTTGACTGGTTAAAGTTTCACTCAATTTATAGGTTATTTTAACAATTTTTCTAAACTAAGTAATTTTTTTTTTTTGCAAAGAGTTTAGCTGGAAGACCTTACAGAAAACTCCTAGTTCAAACCCACTGATTTAACATAAAGGATAAGGCAATTGGAACTCAGGGACTTGTATAATCTGCTCCAAGTCCCAGAGGCAGTTAAAACAGAGCTGGGCAGGGAACCTACATCTTCTTGCTCCACTACACCACATTTTAGCCTTTAAATACTGGCATAACCTGCCAACATACTGCTCTTTAGGTCAACATTCATTAAGTTCCCGTGGGGTTCTCTTTTTTAAAATCTGGGTGGGAATGTAAAATGAAAAACTGTTCAGCAAGTTGAATGTAGAGTGGCCACATGATCCAGCAGTTCCACCCAGGGACATATAACAAAGAGCAGTGAAAACATGACCACACAAAAACTTGTACATGGCTGTCCAAAGCAGCATTATAAACAATAGCCAGAAGGTGAAACTAGCCTGAATACCCAGAGTATCTGACAATAAAAAAGAAAAATAAATACTGATACATGGCATAGTCTGGGTGAACCTTGAAAACATGCTAGGTTACAGACGTGGGCACAAGGGGCACCATATTTTGATTCTGTTTATATGAAATGTCTTAAATAAGGAAATGTGACAGAGACAGAAAGCAGGTGAGTGGTTACCTAAGGACTGGGAGTAGAACAATCATGGCCAGGGAGTGTTGTTTCTTTTAGTAATATTTTAAATTAGCAATGAGTTCATTACTAATTTAAGACTATTAGATATCCAGAAGATATTCTAAAATTAATTATGGTGAAGATTTCACAACTCATGAATATACTCAAAGCTACTAAACTGTACTTATTAAATGTGTGAATTGTGTGGTATACAAATTGTATTTCAATAGTGTATTAAAATAAAAATCCTGGTTCTAGGCTTGGTGCCTGTAGCTCAAGAGGCGAGGGCATCAGCCACATACACTGAAGCTGGCAGGTTCAAATCCAACCTGGGCTTGTCAAACAACAATGATAACTACAACCAAAAAATAGCCAGGCATCGTGGCGGGCACCTCTATACACAAAACCAGCTACTTGGAAGGCTGAAGCAAGAGAATTGCTTCAGCCGAGTTTGAGGTTGCTGTGGGCTGTGACACCACAGCACTCTACCCTAGGTGACAGCTTAAGACTCTGCCCTGGGACCCAGCTACTTGGGAGGCTGAGGCAAGAGAATTGCTTCAGCCCAAGAGTTTGAGGTTGCTGTGAGCTGTGACACCACAGCACTCTACCCTAGGTGACAGTTTAAGACTCTGTCTCAAAAAAAAAAAAAAAAGCAGCAAGTAACTCATCAGATGTTTTGTTCTATAAATTCCCATGTGCCTAGGAGAAAGAGCTAGAGATTTGGATTCTACCATGAAATGGGTGAGTGCCTCAGACCAAGACCCTGAGACTTAACTGAGCACCGCCACCCCCACACCTTCCTGTCCAAGGAGATGGAAAGGGGTTAGTCTGGGGGAAGCAATGGGAACAGCCCTGAGAAAACCCTCACACTGGGAAGCTGGACCACGAGGGGCTCAAGATTCCAACTGCAGCTGTCAAAAAACAAGAATGAGGCCAAGCCAGAATATGGACATCCAAATTAGGTTCCTGTGAGGCTCCAGTCACCTGGGCCTGCAGGAGTCAGAGGAGCCTCCAGACTCCTTCCAGGAACTTCCTGCACGTGAGGCCCGGTCAATCCCATCCATGAAGTAGAGCCCTCACGGCCTGACCACCTCTTGGTACTGTCATGATGACAACTAAAAGTTAACACAAATTTCAGAGGACACAAACTCTCAGACCATTCTTCCCCTGGCCCCTCAAAACTCAAGTCCCTTTCACATACAAGATACAGTAGAACCTCTGTAAGTTGACCACCAAAGGAACTGTAACCAACTGGTCAGCATACGAGGTGGTCAACAGCAGGAACCAGGCATTCTGTTGTACTGTACTGACGTGCACATGTACTTTACTTTCTTGTACAGCTTTTATTACAGAATACAAAATCATATATAATCAAAACAGTAATCTCATATATAGAGTATCATACAAAGTCAGTACATTTGCTGTTTTTTCAAGGTTTAATCATTCTTTCTGAAAAAAGGATCAGTCTTGGTCTGTTTCTTATTACAAATGAAAGTGGAAGAAGCATCCTCAGTTCTGGCTCAACCCCTCAGCATACCTGGGCATTTTCCCACAGCAAGTAACTCATCAGATGTCTGACATCCTCTTCTTCCCGAGTCTCTGCAATTTCTGTGTCATCCTCACTTGCTTCTTCCACTTCATCAGCTGCTTCATGTGCTTTTGCACTGGTCTGTACCTCAGTTAATGTTGCTCAAATAATTGCTTCTGGGTCAGGTTCATTACGGGTTGCCACCTCATCACCCATTGCAACAAATCTTCAAAATCTACTCCTTCAAATTCTGCCATAGGAGATGGACTGCTTGATGGGGCCAAAACATGGTGCTCTTGGATTGTGACAAATCCAACTTTTTTGAAACACTTCTGTGTCATTTCTGAGTGAACTTTATTCCAAGCAGAACTGACCCAGAGGACAGCCCCAGAGTATTAACTGATGAGGCAGATGGAGTTGGCTCCATAGGCGACCATGGGTGGTGTTGAGTGATGACCCACTGTGGAAGTGGGGTTGATAGGACATTTTAAATGTTTGTGATGGTGACTTGGTCAAGAGGTTGGATTTTTTGAGGTTGTGTTTGGAGGCCTTGAAATTTCAGTGTCCCGTTTGTGAGATGGTTCACTAGTGGGTGGCCAGGACAGCTGTCTACTGTCAGTAGAATAGGACGTTTCTTCTTTGTTTCTTGTTTGATATCCCCTCACCCATTTCTCAAATAGAGGCCAAGTCATCCATGCACATCTGTTTGGTCTCCTGCTGATGGGGAGGTCTTCAGGGCCTTAGATGCATGTGGCTTTGCTGATTTACCAAACACCAAGAGTTTTAGTTCCTTTCTGGTTAAGCTAGTGCAAAGCGGAACTGTGAAACGTTCTTAGGAAAGTTTTCTGCTCTTACATTTGTCACCCTCCATGACAAGGCTTTTGTCAGGAGTCACACTAAGCAGCTTTGAAGCCTCTGATGAACTCTTCCACACCTTCCACTCCATCTTCATTGGATTCAACACCCAAGAGTTTTTGGAGATCTCATGTCCTAAATTTCTCAGGCCAAATACTTGGTACCTGGAAATCTGCCACCCCGAACTTCTATGTAATTTTTTTTTAGCAATTTCTTGGATTATCAGCCTAGATATTTGGGCACCAACTGCCCTCATTTCTTTGAACCAGCTTTAACGTGGCTTCACTGACTTCATGGAGGGAAGTTTTCTCTTTTTCCACCGTGGGTCTCTGCTTTCCTCACCATGTCGCTCCCTGTGTACTCATGTTTATGTTTCCGCTTTCCAGAAAAAATGAAACAACCTTTTCCTTAGATGTCAGCTCTTTGAGTTTTTTCCTTTGGGCCATCATGTCTCATTTGTAAAATTTTTCAGTAATTATAGGATATACCTACAATTCAGACCCAGTCTTTTACATTGAAAAAAGTCTTCCAAAACATGTAATAAATAATAGAACCATAGGGATAAGCCAACACGTGGTAATAATAAAACATGAAAAAAATCATACTAAAGAAAAGATAATACAACTAAGGGGCAAAGCCTATACCTTCTACCTACTCAGCCGGCCAAGTTATAGAGGGTGAATTAAAATTGTGTGTCACAGTCCAAGTGGTCAAGATACAACTTGCAGAGGTGGTCAATAGATAGAGGTCAGCTGTCCACTGAGTACATGTGGTACATGTCTGGTCTATGAGAATTAGGTCAACTTAAGGAGGTGGTCAACTACAGAGCTCCTGTTGTAAGTCTTAACTCATCCCAGCACCAACTCAAAAGTCCCAGGTCTACAGTCTCATCTAAATCAGATATGAGTGAGATTGAAGGCAAACGCCCCTCCAACTGGGACTGTGAAATCAAGTTGGGGTAGGGGGAAAAAAAAATTGGGGGTGGGAGCCTACAGCCTTGGGGCCACACACGGCCTTCTGGATCCTTGAATGTGATCTTTTGACTGAATCTAAATTTTACAGAACAAATCCTTTTAATAAAGGGATTTGTCCCAAGATGTTTATTTTGGGTTGAGGGGCTACACTTGGGGAGCTGGAGGGCCACATGTGGCCTTGAGGCTGCAGGTTCCCCACCCTGTGTCCTGCCTCCTGGCCACATACTCACTGCTTTGCTGGTTGCAGCCCATGTGCCTGCTGCTTCCCCAGACTGGCACTGAAAACTAGTAGCCCTATGTTTCTAGGTCTCAGAGGGGACCCCACCCTCATGGCTGCACTAAGCATTGCCTAAGTGGAGACTCTACGGCAGGTTTCTGGCTAGGGCCCAGGCTGTGGGATATATTCCCTGAAATCCAGGTGGGAAGCCCACTCCCCCACAGTGCTTGCACCTGCAGAATTAGCATTGTGTGGCCACTGCCAAGGTATATGACTTGTACCTGTAGAGGAACAGGTGGAGCCATACCTAGGCCAAATTAAGTCTTGCTGGGTGGCTGAGGATGGGGAATGCTATACCCAAATGCTGGAGGAGCAAAACTCCATGAGCCCTGGGGGTCCCACAACACCCCAGGCCATCTTACAAAACCATTCTGCCCTCCAGGCCCTAGAGCTCTGAGTCTGTGATGAAAGGAGAAGATTTGAGGATCTCCAAATGCCTTTGGCATCTTGCTCTCACTACATATATGAGTAACACCCAGCTTCTTCTAGCCACGCTCTCACTAAATGGTTATTCAGACATGGCCTTGGTGTTCTGCCCTGAACGTGCCTTTTCATTCTTTACGTGGCCAGGCTGGGGATATCCCAAATCTTTACATTCCACATCTCTTTAAATTATAAATGACATGTTCAAATCATTTCTCTCCCCTCCAGTTTTACCATATGCAGTTAAGAGAAGCCACAGCAGTCTTTCAGTGCCTAGAGATTTCTTCAGCCAGATACCATCCCTCTTAAGCTCTGTCTTCCACAAAGCCCTCTGGCACTCAACGCAATCGAGCCAAGGACTTTGCTACTTTGTAACCAGGATGGCCTTTCCTCTCCTTTGCAATACCTTGGTCTGTCTAAAACCTCATCAATGTGACCTTTACCACCCGTACCTGTATTCTACCAATATTCTGATCATGGCTCCTTACATCAGCTCTAAGAAGAATGAGAGTTTCCCTACAGCTCTCTGCTTCTGAGCCCTCCCCTCCATCACCCAGAACACTGTTTATGGCAATCTGGCTGCTCCTCTAAATTGCCTCTACCCATCACCCAGTTCCAAAGCCACTTCTGTATTTCCAGATGTCCATTATAGTCTCAGCCCCACTTCTGTCCTTGTCTGTTCCGTGCTGCTCTAGCAGAATTCCTAAGACTGGGTCATATATAATGAGCACAGTTTGTGTACTGGCTCTTAGTTCTGTAGGCCAGGGAGCCCCAGATGTCAGCATCTGCTGAGGGCATTCCTGCCATTTCCACACATGGCGGAAGGCAAGAGGGCAGGACGGCAAGTGAGTGAGCGCGGGAGGAACCTGGCCTTTCATGGCGACCTCTGTGCTCCTGGCCACGAAGTGCCACCTCTTAACACTGGACAATGGCAATGACATTTCAACATGATGTTTGGAGGGGACAAATATTCAAGCCATCACTTGAAGCAAGGACAAATTGCATCACATAATGGATGGGTCTGCTTTCCACCGGGGACTCGTTAAAAACTGTCATTTCCTCCCACACACACGTCTTCCCCATTAAATACCAATCAACTGGGGATTTTTTTTCACGAATTGTAGCACTCTTTTCTGAACATCTATTTCTGTGATAAGTACAAAGAGTAGAAAGAGATTTTGGAGCTTTCTGAAATCTAACATATCTAATGACTTTTAAATGTGTCTACATGGCTTAACTTTCGAAACTCAGAACATTGTATTTTTCTGAGTCAAACTTTATTCATTCATTAATTCAGACGTCTGTGTTCTGTTTGGAAGAAATGGATTAAAAATGCACACAAGACAAATGCCAATCGCGAGTTTAGCTGTGTGACCCTGGACAAGCTCTTCACCCACTTTAAGTCTCCATTTCCTTCTATAAAATGGGAATAATAATGTCATACCCTTGCTAGACATGTTCAGGGAGTAAAAAAAATGTTTGGGAGCAGTTAGCCTATGGTTAGAGCACAAGATTACTGAGTAAAAGTTAGCTGTTGTGTTAGTTTCTCTCTGTAGATAAGAGTTAGTGGATGAAGGAACAGGGATTTGAACCTACAGCCACCTAATTCCAGCACTCTGAACTTCACTACACTTTCTATAGAAAACGTGAAGCCTTCTGCACAGCACCCAGGAGCCATGCAACTATGCTGAAACAAATGTGTCAATGTACCAAGACCCCAAAACAAAAATAGTTGGCCTGGCTCAGCACCTGTGGCTCAATCGGCTAAGGCGCCAGCCATGTACACCTAAGGTGGCGGGTTCGTATCCCTGGCCCGGGCCCACCAAACAACAATGATGGCTGCAACCAAAAAAAATGGCCGGGCATTGTGGAGGGCGCCTGTGGTCCCAGCTACTTGGGAGGCTGAGGCAGGAGACTGGCTTGAGCCCAGGAGTTGGAGGTTGCTATGAGCTGTGATGCCATGGCACTCTACCCGGGGGGATAGCTTGAGGCTCCATCTCAAAAAAATAAAAATAAATAAAAATAAATAAAAATAGTCGGCTTAATTGTGAATCATGGCCCTGTTCCTCCCTCTTTAATTTATAAAATCAAACAATTGAGAGGAAGGGATAGTTATTATAATTATCTGTTATTGTTGTTCCAAGTCAGCGGTCCTCAACCTGTGGGTCAGGACCCACAAGAACCGTATGAAAGGGCCACGGCATTAGGAAGGTTGAAAACGGCTGTTCTATGTGGAGAGAAATGTAGGAAGTTCTGGAGGGAGTGAGCGTTCTTAGAGACAGTATCAGAACTACAACTCCCAAAAGGAACCAAAGGGGAAACACAGGTATTTAAGTCTGCAACCACCACGATTCTCACATAGAACCTCCCTTTGGATAAGTTGACATTCAAAGCAATTAAAAAGAAAAACTCAGCAACGTCTGCTTGCCTTTTATTTTTCTAAGGTTAAGAAATACAAGAAATGCACCAACTTAGAGATAGGCAGCAATTATGAAGAATTAAACACCACTTAACCATTTTTTCTCTGAGTTATCAATACAGTTCTCAGTGACTGTGAACAAGAATGAAGCTTTGTTAAAAAAATTTCGGTTAAGAGTGTTATGGTTTGGATGTGTCCCCCAAACGTCACGTATAGGAAACGTGATGCCCAGTGAGCGGTGTTGGGAGGTGTGTAGGTCACAGGGGCACCTCCCTCATAAGTGGATTAATGCCAGAAGCAGTGGGTTCAGGATCAGGGAAATGGGTTATTTTATAAGAGAACAAGTTTCTGGCTTGGTGCCTGTACATCAGTGGCTAGGGCACCAGCCACGTACACCAGGGCTGGCGGGCGAACATGGTCCAGGCCTGACAAACAACAACGACAACTACAACAACAAATTTGTGTGTGTGTGTATATATATATGAACAAGTTTGGTCTCCCTTCCTCTTTCTACCCTTCCACCATGGGATGACACAGCCCCAGGAAACTGACCAGATGTGGCCCTTGCACTTACCAGTCTGCAGAACCATGAGCCAATAAATTTCCGTTTGTTATGTTACCCAGTCTGTGGTATTGTTACAGGAGCACAAAACCCACTAAGACAGGCCAGCGAGGTACTCACGCCTGTAATCCTAGTACACTAGGAGGCCAAGGTGGGCAGATTGCTTAAGGCCAGGAGACTAGTCTGAGCAAGAGTGAGATCCCATCTCTACTAAAAATGGAAAACTTAGCCAAGCACTGTGGTGGACATGTGTAGTCCTAGGTACTTGGGAGACTTAGGCAGGAGAATGGCTTAAATCCAGGAGTTAGAGGTTGCTGTGAGCTAGGGTGTCACCATAGCACTCTACCCAGGGTGACAGAAACTCTGTTTCAAAAAACAAACGAACAAGAAAAACAAAACTAAACTAAACTAAAACAAATAGTTTATAAAGTTTTTTTTTTTTAGTTTTCTCAAAAGTCAGAACCTGCAGGCTCCCAAAACGTAAAAGCCCACTGGCATAGACCAAGTCCTTGCCTGCCCCACAACCCTGACGTGCTTGACTTTACTTGACAGGTATTGGGCCACATGGCTGCTGCTCCCTGAACGCTTACTGTGAGCTGGGAAGTACGGCAGTAAGTGCTCTCCTGACTCCTGACTCTCTCCTCAGCCTCCTCCTGCTAAATGCAGCCAGAGCCAGGATCCAGACTCCAGTTGCTCCGGCTCGTGCAGGTGCCTTGAGGCTGCACCTGCTGCCCCGCCTCACCCTGTTGTCAGGTGTTACCTCCCAGCGCATCTCCAGCTTTCCTGCCTCTGACTTTGAGCTTCCCGTTGTTCTCTTTGCAAGAATACCACCCCCGTCCCACCAAGTGTGTTAGAAGCCACCTCCCTGGACACAACACAGCCACACTCTCCTCCAGAGAGACATTTTTGCAACCCCAGCCCGACATTCTCCATGTCCACACCTGCTTTTCTACATCGGTTAACACCTGCTGGGTCTCTTAAAACCAGAAGGACATGTGAGGCTCACAGTGTCCTACAAAGTGTTCTCACCAGACTTCGAGTTCTGCCTGTGCTTCTTGTTCACTAAGAGGGCTTAGGTAGGTCCTCAGATTTCCCATCTGTGAAGGAAAGGCAGCAGATCCTGCTTGGGAGGGCTGAGCGAGGCTGTCTGTATGGCTTCCTTTTCTTACTTTTTTTTTTTTTTTTTTTTTTGCAGTTTTTGTCTGGAGCTGGGTTTGAACCCACCACCTCCGGCATTTGGGGCCAGCGCCCTACTCCTTTGAGCCACAGGCACCACCCTCTGTGGCTTCCTTTTCTTTTCTCCTTATTGGCCTAACCTGGGGTGAGTGAGCATTTCTCTTGCACCTGTGCTGAGCTGTGTGGCTATAATAATGGGCTCTGTATTACTCAGGGAGTGTTTCCTGCTCAGCTCAAGATTGAGGGCTTGGGTTACTGTCAACCACATTGAACTAAAGGTATATCTCCCCCAGAAGGTGAAGTAAGCACTTAGACCCCCTCATTTATCCCACTGGATCCCATAATATACATTTTTAATGCAATAAGAATTATTCAGAGTTATTAACTTTCAGAAATAGTCTTTGCAGGGAACTTCCAAACCTTTCATAGGAAGCTGTGTTTATATAAATATTTATTGAGTTTAAGGATTTCCGCATATATTCCAAACACCATTTCCTGACATAGTTCCTATTACTGCACAGAACAAAGCATGAAAAATTAAATTTGGCCTATTAATTTATTAAGGACACATCACCCTGCCGTTTCTGGAGCTACTAGCATAGAGAGGCCAAGCAGAGAAAGGGAGAGAGTGACTCCTGGACCCTTGGTCCACATTAACATTCACCAGCTGTGGAATCTTAGACAAGGTAATAAGTTCATCTAAGCCTTTATTTCCCATTTTTAAAATAGAGATCATAATGGTACTGCCTTGCAGCAATGCTGTGAGAATTCACTGGAAGCTGTTTGCAAGGCTGGGCACAGTGGCCCATGCGCTCCAGGAGGCTGAGACGGCAGGATCTCTTGAGCTCAAGAGTTCGAGACCAGCCTGATCAAAGTGAGACTCCAGCTCTACTAAAAATAAAAAAATTAGCTGAGTGTGGTGGCTCACGCCTGTAGTCGAAGCTACTCGGGAGGCTGAAACAGAAGGATTATTTAAGCCCAAGTGTTTGAGGTTGCTGTGAACTATAAACCCCCAGGGTGATAGAGTGAGACTCTGTCTCAAAAAGGGGGGGACACTTTAGGAAAAAATCACTTACTACCAGGTAAGAAACACAGAAACACCAGGTAATTATAATGACTGGCACTGGGCTATTGCAGTTGTTTAGCAAACACAGCCCTCTGAGCGTCCTGGGCCCCCAGTCCTGAGGGGGAACTGTAGCTGTGTAGTTCTCAGCCTATAGTAAGAGGAAGCTGAACAGTCATTGGGATATAAACTTTATGCTGAGAGGAATTAGCCCTGTGGATACACACAGAAGACCAGACACTTTAGTAGGAAAAAAAGGCCTTCTTCCTGGGAGTGTTTGTACAGTGGCACCTGAGACCAATTGAGGGTATAACACTGGATTGTCCCTCAGTGAAGGGTTCCCAGCTCCCAGGCTTCCTGCTCCCTGCGAAGCTCTCTCCAGCTTGAGAATTTCTCAGCATCAGAGAACGGCTTCATTATCCATAAATCTTCCTGGTAGAAGAGAGGGGTTGGGGGGCTGGGGGGGGACGAGGAAGACAGAGAATCGAGTGTCAGCTTCACCTGCTCCCAAGGCTCCATGAAGATTTCCTACAATGTCTTATTTGACAAGCTAGAAAAGAGGTTAGAATCTTTCCTAGAATATAGTACTTCATCAAGAGAGAAACTGCTAACTAAAACGCTTCCTTGCTCCAAAGTAAATTATTAAAACATAATTTGTATCAATGAGCCCAACTCAGATTCACCAAATGCTCAAGAATTCAGCAAATATTTGTTGGACATTTATTATGGACCTAATAGTATTATTATTAATAAAAAGTATATGATAAAAAATAATAGCAAACATTCAGTCTTTTCTATGAGCCAAGGAACAATTCTGGATATTCTTGGAGTTAAGAAAATGCCACATTGCACGCACATGAGGGAGCGTGTGCACACAGAGACGCGCACAGTGTGACTACACACACAGAGAGACACACGCAGTGTGACTACACACACACAGAGATGCACGCAGTGTGACTACACACAGAGAGAGACGCACATAGTGTGACTCTCTGAGCAGGGAACCCGCCCCAGACCGAGGAGCCGCCTCCCATCTCGGCAGCCACTACTTTCTCCTGGCTTGTGGGCAACTGGTCCTTCCTCTGCCCTGGGAACCAACACCAAGGTGACTTGATGTCCCTTCCAGAAAAGGAAAGCTCCTCCCTTGTCCAAGTACAGTGACTTCAGGCATGAGGACTCAGACCCGGAGATGGCCTCCCAGGGAACAAGGTGGCGTTCAGAATGGTCACCAGCAGGCTCAGGGAGAGGACTCTGCTCACCTGGATGCTCACACAGGTCCAGGGCTGTCTGGGCCACCACCCCCCAGAGGCTTCTCCCTCTCTGCTCACAACCAGGTCTTAGAAGGCAGGGTCCTGGTGTCTGCCCTGAGGGAGGGAACAGGACAGTGCTGCAGGCTGAGAAGACGCAGGAGTGCGTGTTATAGCCCAGAGGATAGCAGGGGCCAGTCTGCACCATCCAGAGTCCCTGCAGGGGAGGGGGACACAGGAAGGAAGGAAAGGCAGGGGGTGACCCACACTGGGAAAATGGAGGCCGCAGGATCCGCCCTACATCCCTGCAAAGAGCCAGTCGGCAGAGGAGTATTCAAGTCCCATATCAGGATCGTGCACCAGCAGGTCTTTCCATCTATCTGAACGGCCCCGCCCTGTCGAATCTATCAAATCTATCATCCTTTCTCTCTCCAACAGTTTCAGTGGTCAGTGTTTCTTAATTACACCCACCCACCCACCCATTCTCCAGGGGGAGAATTCTAGATTGTAAAACTAATATCACCACGCCTGCACTGGACATAAACCCACAGGGGGTCCCCAGTACCTCAGGATAAAGGTGGACTGTCCACAAGGACTCCCCCGGTTCTGCCCCATGTGTTCCCACCAACCACTGGGCTTTGGTCCCGAGATCTTCTTGGCACCCTCTGATGCTCCGTCCTCCACAGTTCCCTCTGGCCTGGCACAAGCCTCGTCCACCCCATTTCACCCTTGGTCCAGCTCACCCTTCAAGCTGCTGAGTCACATCAATGGCGAGGAACTTGCCAGAGTCCTTCTTGTGCCCGTGTGCTGTCATCCCCCTCTGAGTGCTGCCCTGGGGACGCTGGTCTTCCTGCTCAGACCATTCCTCTATCTAAGTGCTGCTACTGTGGTTTAAATGTGGGTACAGTATAGAAATGGGGTGTCTTCCCTCGTGGGCCCTGATAGGCACCCACGGAATATGCAGTCACAGTCTGGGCTCCTATGGCTTGGGTTTTGTTGGGGGTATTTTCCCCACATTTCTGAAATAGAGTCATTTTTCCTTCAGCGACATGTAGCTCAGGACAGTCTCTCATTGGATTTCAATTGTAATTCTGGAAGACTCTGCAATTGAGGTTGCAAAACACTGACTTCTCAGCATTTTAATGTTGAGGATGCATATAAATGAAAATGGTGGCATTGGAAGGGCGTAGCTTTACCCCCAAGCGGCTAAACCCACCTTCCCTTCTCCACACCCCACCACACGCTCTAGGGGTCTGAAACGCCCAGGGCGACACTCACTCCAAGTTCAGGAGCCTGGCGCAGCTCACCGGGAAGTCAAGGGGAAATGGATGGACTCCCATTCTGAATATGATTAAAAGAAAGCTAAGCAGAAAATACCAACAATGCCCCGTTCCCACACCAAACTTAGCCCCGTGGGAAATTACACGTAGATGATTTATGGAGTGCGGGTCTTCAGCTGTATTACACTTGCAGAGCCGACAAAGACAACAATAATGTATAATTAATTCCACTTGGATCTCAGTGAGTCAATAACGAACTTTGTTTATACATAATTTTGTTGGGCAAATCTCCCAGATGGTACCGAAATGTTGCATTTTTAAGATGTTGAGTTTGGTCCAGGAGGATCATAAATTATATAGATAATGTGTCTTTTGTATCGTTACAGTCATCTAATCGTAATCACAATTAGAGTCACTGTGAAATCTAACTACATTCTATTTTAGTATTACTCTCAACATTTTTAAAGCTTCATTTATTTAAGAGCCAAAAGTCAAAATAAGGGCTTTAGAATCCCAGAGCTCTCCTTGCTAATGCAAGGTCAATTTTACAAATTAAAACCTATCAGGAAAATAAAAATTTAATGTTCTCATAACAGGAATCAGCAGTATGAATACAAACCCTTCAGCAGGTTGTAGGTGAAGACCTCACTCTGCAGTAAGAGGCTCCAGCAAGGGTCCTAGGAAGCTAACACTATCTCTGCAGTAATTTTTGACTATCCAAAACATGTAATTTGTGCTTTCATTAAAGATAAAATTGTTTCTCTCTCCTATTGTCACATCACACAAAAATATTTGAATAGATTATCACAAAATTGGAAGGGTAGGGATAGGGTGGTGGGGCTTAATATAGAATGTTCTGGCTTCTAAAACGCCTCTGAGGGCCCAGGCGGGTGCACCTCCAAGGGCCAGGCTGGCTTCCCAGTGCCACTGAGAAGAGTGTGCTAGCACAGTCCCGGGGGACTCGCTCCCGGGGGAGCGACAGGGCCCGCATACTAAAACACTGTGGACAGAGGCAGCAAACAGTACTCTCAAACATGAGCCCCTCGAATGGAAAATCACCCTGGCAGAGGCTTCAGACTGCAGGCATTGGCTTCTAATTGATGCTTCTCCCAAGGGCAACCCCACCCCACCTGCTCTAGGTGAGAGGCCTCAGGGATTTAGGTATCAAAGAACAGTTAATGATTCTCTCAAGTGATGGCAAGAAGCCCAGCTGGCTCTGGACAGACAGGCAGAGACTGGGTCAGGCAAGAGGACAGGCAGGAGGCCAGAGGACCAGTTCACAAAGCACAGTGCCTCCGCCGCCCCTGCAGAGCTTGTCAAACCCAGATTGCAGGGCTGCACCCCCACCCCCAGTCTGATCCAGGGGTCTGCGATGGGGCCTGAGTATTTGCATTTCTAATAAGTTCCAGGAGGTTGCTGCTGCTGGCCCAGAAACCACCCTCAGGGAATCACAACAGCAGAGCCGCCCTCTCCCAGTGTAGTCCTGGGCCTGGGAAGCCTAACACTCAGGAGCCGCAGTTTGGCAGAAGTCTCCAGGTCTTTGCATATACTTTAAAGTTTGAGAAGCACCATACTTCAGGATTTAAGGTCCTCTTGGACTCTAGATTCAACTATAGTCATGACCCACACTGCAGCATTATAGTAATAATAGACCACATATATGGTGGTGGCCCATGGATTCTAATGGAGCTGAAAATTTCCCTCTGCACAAGTAGTCGGCACTGCGGTGTACAGGACTGTCCCCTGCTGTGCAGGTGTGTGGTCCGGGAGCAGCAGGCCTCTCCCCACAGCCCAGGAGTGTAGCAGGCCAAGTGTGTAGGTCTGTGGGTGCACTTGACATCCTCACAGATGAAATCACTTAATGATGGTTCTCAGAGCACGTGAGACTGTAGTTCCCAGTCCAGACAACTCCTGATGTTTGTGTGTGGTTTCCTTAACCTCTGATTTACTTACTTTTTCTTATTTTCTCTCCCCTCAAAATATACTACAAAAAGGTTTTGCATCTGGTACAAGTTAGTGCAGAGCTGGCTGCAGTGTCATGACCACCTGCCCAGGCTGAAGATGCACCCTGGCCCTGGGCCTGAGAGCAAGGTGGCTGCCATCTTTGCCTCTTGATTCAGCCACAGCATAGTCAAGGTCAAGGCCTTGTACACAGGGGGTGACCACTCAATGTTTATGAGTCTGACAGGTTATGGTAAAGCACACAGCCCCTGCTCGTGCTATAAAGTGCCCCACACTCTCCAGAATGCACATCCTGTCTTCACAGCCAGGTCACCTTACCCCAGTGCCTGCTGCCCCTGGCTCAGCCACCACCAGCTCTCAGGATGACAGCTTCTCTCTGAAAATGCCTCTGGTTCTATTAGCCCTAGAACCTGGATGTTGGGGTCATAGTCTGTCTAGATCAGGGGTGGGCAAACTTTTTCTATGAAGGGCTAAATGGTTAATAATTTAGCCCTGGAGGCCACACACACAGTCTTAGGTGGGCAGCTGTGCTCTACTCAGCTAATGGTGCTTGAAACCATCTAGAGACGATCGCATTGGTCTTTTCTGGCTCCAGTGGAGCTGCACATCCAAAGACTAGAACTCTCCTTGCCTTTCTGGTTCTGTTAAAACATTCCTTCCAGGTTACAAAAGACTTCTAGCATACAAAAGACTTCTAGCATACAACCCTCAGACCTTTCACAAGGGCTCCAGCAGATGACCTTTGATCTCTGTCACTGCACATCGGCTACCTCCTGAGCTACACAGGCACCATGCGCTGAATTTCTGTAAAAGAGGTCCCTTCCCATTTTGGTGGCAGCCCCCTTGCTCGTAGATCTCTTAGTGAAGCTCAGCTCAGCCTGGGTCTTCACGGCCCCTTCCCACCTTTCAACATAACAGATATATAAATAAATGGGCATGGCTATAAAACTTTGTGAACACTGAAATTTGAAATTCACATAATTTTCATGTATTACAAAATATTTCTATCTTTTTTTATTTTTTGCTTTTGGCCTTTTGGCTAAGATCAAGTATAAAAATGTAAAAGTCATACTTATCTTGCAGGTCATACAAAAAAAACAGGCCAGATGCAGCCCATGGACTGTGGTTTATATTTTTTCTAGAGGCTAAATACAAGGTGAAGGTCACATCCCGGCTCTGTCCCTGACTAGCTGTGGCATCCAACAAGCTGCTTAATCTCTCCCAAGCACCTCCATGGAGGGGTGCTGTGGGGGCCACATGTGTACTTTGGAGGTCTGCAACCCCTATAAATGCCCAATCGATAATGGTGGTACTGGTGGTGGCAAAGTTCTATAATACATCAACGGAAACAAAGGGCAGGAAAAGATCAAGATGCTCTGTCAAGAAATAGATCCCCTTTGGGGTTCTTGAGTGGATAGGGAGGTCTCTCTGAGGTGCCCCTACCTGAAGGGACTTTGTGACAGGCAGGTGCATTCAGGGCTGGCACCAGCAACTGTCTACAAAGTGTCCCACAGTTAATGGGCAGAACCAGCCCTGTGACATGCCGTAAAGGGAAAAGATGTCAAAAGAGCAGCACTGTTGTGGCCAGAGTGAGTCCCACTGCCAGCCCTGACTGGGGTCCAAAAGGGGAAGTCACAAGGAGGCTGGGTGTGGACCCAGTGCTGCTGCAGAGAAGCCTTAGAATTCTGAGAATGAGCCTCGGGCTTGTCATCTGTATGTTTGCCAAGTGGCCCCGCAATGTCCACTGAATGACTACTGGGTACCAGGTACCGTGTTAAGTGCCGTAACACACATGGGGCAGAGTTTTAAAAAGATAGATGCGCTAGCTAGAGAGTTAGATAAAGTCTAGGTAGACAGGTAGATGGTAAACAGGTAGATAGCAGATGGTAGGTAGATGGATGGAGAGATAAGGAAGGAAACCAAAATGTTCCTCTCTAAAATGCTGGGGTTGCTGAGCTGAGGGCACACTCCATCCTCTCTCTGCCTTTCACACCTAAAGACAGGCCCATTAGGACACAGCTTATGGGCTCAGGAACAGCTCAGAGGCAGCGGCGCCGCCAGACACATTTCCTGCCACTTGGAAGCCTAATGGGATGCTCTGCTTTGTCTCATCCCTGGGTAGAATTTATGACTCTTTGTTAAAATACTGTTTAAGCCAGACCCCTGCCACTGCCTGGCGAGAGAAATACTTTTGAACTGAGGCCTCTCCCACGTGATGAGTGTGATCAGTCCGACACATGTTAATAAACTTCTGATGTGGCTTTTCTTTCGTTAATTTGACCTTTCTTTTCAGTAGAATGTCTCAACTAAGAACCTAAAGAGGGAAAAAAGAAATGGTACTTTATCCCACATAACAGATGCCAAGCACTGTCGTCAGCAACGGCCTTCTCAGAGGGGAATGGTTTGATTAGTCCCAGACGCTGGGCCAGGTGAGGCCCAGTGCCCCAGGAGCAGCCTGCAGAGGGGGCTTCTCCAGCTGGCGGCAGTCAGGGCAGGACTCCAGCTCCGTGGACAGAGCCGGCCCCTCCAAGAGGGCAGATGATGCATGCAGAAAGGGGTCATGTGGGAGCAGGTGTCTGAGTTTTCCAAAGGAACTAGAATTCCAGATTTTCACATGCAGTAGACCAAATGTTAAATGTTGGCCTTTACTTCAAAAATCTTCAAATGCTATGGGCCAGAGGGCACACACCTGTGAGCGGCACTCGTCTTAATCGGAGTTTGTGATCTCTGATTAAAAAGAGGCAGCAAAGCAAAGTGTTCCCTAATGCACACGGCACAAGAAGAGGAGAGAGAGAGCAGGGGAGAGCCGGGACAGACAGAGCTGGTGGCTAATGGGGCACATCCAGGGCGCCCTGGCCAGTGGGCTCTGAAGGACAAAGATGGCTCATGTTTCCAGTGTGACATCAACTTCCTCATCCCCAGCCAGACTTTGAGCAGATCAGCCTCGTGTGAGTGGTCTGGGAAACAGACCCAAAAAGGGGCCAAGTCAACCACTGAGGCAGGGAGGGCCATGGTGAGCAGAGCCCAGCAAGGGCAGGCGACAGAGCTCACGTGGCCAGGACAGCTGACACCACTTGGGAATGGCAAACACAGCCTGGGTGTGGAACAGGGGGCTCAAATCCATTTGATCTCAAAGCACAAGGTCGCTTTAGTCTCTGGCCAGTGAAACAGGAGGACAAAGCCTAACCCAGTCCTTGAGGAGTCTATTAAGGGAGATAGTTGGCACTAACCCTGCCGACCTCATGAGATCAACTAAGCTGATTGACAAATGTGGAGGCACTTCCCTGGGCATTCGGACATTGCTGCACCACGAGGTAGGGGGTTGTTTATCCCTGAAGAAAGTGAAGCACAGAACACTGGGCTGACGGCCCGGTGGAGAGCAGGTGCAGGAGCCGTCCCCAGGCCCACTGATGCCAACCCCACTTCCCAGCTTAGCCTTCTGCAAAGTGGGATGCAGGTAGGAGGAACATTGTTCTTGTGTGTTGTTGTTACAATCCAACCCTTTCTAGAGGAGAGAGATGCTGTGTCTGATCACCAAAATGGCCCTAGTAGTGGAGAGAGACGACACCACTGCTACTCCCTGACTGATCACCTGCCGAGGTCTCCAGCCCTTCCCTGTTGCTTTGTGGACAAATCTGGGGCAGAGGGCAAGAGGCCTGGAGTCTGACTGTGAGAGCAAAGCCCGGTGTTCACTCTGATCTGTTGTGTGATCTCTGATGTCTTTTAACCGTTCTGAGCTCAGTTTCCTCATCTATGAAACAGGAATAATAATAACAGTTATCTGGAAAGGTTATTTTTGAAAACCCTCCATCAAAGTTAGTCTGTGTTTGCATTGGGTATTATCACAGCTGTTGGTGGTGAGAACGTAAGAAGTTGCCCACAAACGTAGAAATCAGGGAATTGAGTCACCTGCCCTCCCCCTGGATGAACAAAACACTGACCCTTCAGGCGACTCCCTCCTAGAGCAAAGGCCCTTGGGCTCCGGGAGACCTGGAGCCACTGTCAGGACCAGGCAGCCCCCTCCGCTGCTCAGGGCGCTCTGCATTCCTGCCTCTGCAGACCTCTCCATCCATCTTCTTCACCTGCCTCCAGGTGGGTCCTGCTGTCTGCTGCCCGCTGCCCTCTGCCTCCTCCCTGCACACTACCTGCCCAGTGCTCCGATTCTCCATGACCTGTTGGGGCACAAACATGGCTGTATGGAAGCTTGCGCTGACCACAACATGCCTTCCAGGAGGCACAAGAGGAGGACCCTCTGGCATCTTGATCCAAACAGTAGGAATTTGAGTCCAAAGAATGAGAACAGGACCTGTCCCCGGCTTGGGCTCTGCTTCTAGGGAGGATTCTGCCCCTGATTTCAACTTAGAGTGAGAATCCCACAGGCAACCCCAGCTAGGCCCTCCACCTGTACGGGCTCTGCCATGCCCATCAGCACTGCTATTTCACATACGCTGATAGCAACATACCTACTTGTTAAAAGTGTCCCACTTTTTTTCCTTAAGCACACTCACTAGTCCTGTACTTATGATGCACTAGGACCCGTTTGTTCTGGACAGCGGAGGGGTGGCCTGCACCAACCACTGTGACTTTGGTGCTGGGATTCCTAATGAGCCCCCAAACCGTCAGTCCTGGGAGCACAGGGGAACTGTATGGGGTCCCCGGGCGTTTTTCTACTGTTCACAGTCTGTCTGCCTCGTGCAAGGCAGCCACTGCACATGTGTGCTGCAGCCGTTAATGTAAAATAAAACGTGTTTGTCATCATCTTGCCTCACACTGTTGCTCATAGAACACATGCCACACTCTGGGAATGGCTGGCCTGCCCTCGAGAGGGTACTATTCATCAATTAGACTTCCTTCCGCCATCGATTTTGTAATTTAATTTTTGAAAAGTCAGCGTTCCTTGATGTGACCCATCCTTTGCATACTGTAGGGATGGGCACTACTGTTTTAATTTAAATATCATTTCAAAACAGGCCATGGGGATGTCACTGTCCCTTCCGCCCTTTAAGCTATGTGCTCTTGGAACCAGCTGACATTTCAGCTGAACACAGCGTCTTCTTTTTCCCTGACTGTAAATGAGCATTTTATGCCCTCCAAAAATCAAAATGATATTTTTACTGTTATGATTTTATTATGCTCCTTTATAGGGTAGTTTGCTTTTGTGAAGTTAAAGAAAGCAGTGAAGCGGAAACTAGTAACAAACAGGGCATATTGAATCCGGCTCTGTAGTTTAAATTTCCCATTCATTTAATTGGGGAGAAAAGTGTGTGTTTGTTTGGATATCTAATTATTGGTAAAGGAGAGGTTCATTTGTCTAAGTTAATATCCCTTAACCAAGTTAAAAATTAGCATACATCTCTTTAATTATACCATGGAATGACAGCACCATGCATTGGCCACACGTGCAGGCCCCTTTACAGAGGTTCCCAGGGCCTGATCCCTGAGCACGCCTAGCAGGGGGGAGGGGTCCTGGACACCTGCTGCCCCCCACTGCCTGTTGCTGGAGAGACATCGAGGCCCTGGGAAGCCCCTGGCCAAATGTGCCCCATTGCCACTGCAGCTCTTGTGGCTATGAGTGGCCAGCCTTTCCCAGTGAGCTGGCCTCTCTGGCTTTCTGGTGGCTTCAGGAGGTTCCAGGTATTATTCCTGAGTCAGATGCTGCCCTTGCCCCTCCTCTGCCCAGGCAGTGGGGACTCCTGCCCTGTGGTTAGGCCTCAGCTAATCCCACAGACTCCTGGCTCCCACCCTCAACACCCACATCCATAGCCTCTCCTTTCTCCTAATTATGTATTCAAAGACAACCAGGCTGTTGGCTCCATCAAGGCAGGAACCAACAAACCAAGAAACAGACGAATGGCAAATCGGCAAACCTTGTGAGCCCTCCCCTGTGCCGTCACAGGGCGAGCATCCGTCTCAGATGCTGACCGCTAACCAGCCAGCTTGGGCCCCGGTTGTGCTCCCCCTGGAGGCTGAGAGGGGATCTTCCTGCCGTAAGAGTAGACTAATTCGTAAGCACTCACAGCCCAGAGGTTGCATTCACTCGCTTGTTTCTTATTATTGCTCAAGACAAATAGTCTGCATTTGTTACTTGAATGTCCAACCATGGAAAAATGGTTGAGGAAATAATAGAATTGCAATGCACGGAGTCGCTATTTAAAATGGTGTTTACTCAGAGCTTATAGTAACATGAGAAATTGCTTATCATATAATATTAACAGGAAACAAAATAGCGTACGCCACACAACATTCTAAGAAGTCCGTGATGACAAATGCATTTGTTTTAAAACTCAGAGAATTCTAATACCAAAAGAAAATAGCAAGAACGCTGATTGTTTCTGGGCGGTGAGTTTAGGAGGCCCGTCTCATCATTCTGTTCCTCTGTGTTAACCAGATTTCTGCGGCATTTATTACTCCTACAACACAAAGAGAGGAATCATAATGCTTTGCTTTGCTTCTAAGAGGAGAGGATCTATGGTCACCTCCACTTCCCCAGACAGCTGAAAATTGCAATATTCTGTTTCTCCAAGGAGGGCCTTCCGGAGGCATCTGTGTCCTGGAGGTTTTCCCATTCCTGGGGGGCCGGGGGTCTGCCCTACAGACCGGCTAGAGGCCCCACATCCCACCACAGCCACCCCCTTTCCAGCCCACACATGTGCTGGAGTGTGGGGACCGAGTTCCTAGGCAACCTTGGTCAGCGCAGAATCTGTCTCTGTCTTTCCTGTTAATTATTCAGGACTTACTTCCACCCATGGTTCACTTCCAAGGCATTTGGAAATCAATAACTAATTTATATAAGATCCTCTCAGAAACCTAGGTGCTAGTTTCCATTTCATTAAAATGCACCTGAGTTTAAGCCATGCCTAATGCTGGGATTTGGCTCTGGTTGAGAACCCCAGGATGGGGTGTCCAACGGGACGGGGTGGAGAGGGTGTCCAGACGCCACTGCTATGGAGGGATGGTGAAGGCAGTTCAGCAGAATGTCCTCCATGCTTGGCCATCACTGTCACGAGTGACCCTTCTACACCTAGCATGACGGCTCTCACTTGTTTTTCAGTGTACCGTGGTGTGAATTCATTTCAGGAATTACAGGAAGCAGTATAACTATATATGTGAGTGTGTGTATAAGAAGGATTTTTCAGGATCCTACTGGAGATCCTCTGATGGCCAGAAATGCCCAGTGATATGTGGCCACTATTGTTACCCTGCCCTGAATTGTACCCGCTGGGCCAGACGCCCAGGGAAACCAGCAGATGTTCATACTTCCCGTAATGCTTCATTTATAAGGAAAAATCTTTAAATTTTAATAGGCTTTATTTAACAGCATGTAAAACATTGCTGCCATGGGTACAAAATCCCTCTTTAAATAGCTTATTGAAACATTCGTCATTTGAGTTCACGAAGGTATGATACAAATTTTATCCAAATACCATTTAGTTAGAAAAGCACTGGAATGCATCTGCGCCAAGACTCCCGGTGCACATTTCCTTTGATTTGTTGGTATTTCTGAAATCTAGCAGCCAACTTGCTTTGACAAGTGGCCAGGCAAATGGTGCTGTCAACCTGGATCCCAGCACCTCTCTCCAGTTCTCAACCAGCACATAAACTCAGCTCCAGATCACCCCTACCACACTCCCAATGGAAGCAGGTGCGGTGTTCTCTGAAAGGCTCTGTTCTCCGCCTCCGTCTCCAGCCCTCTGATTCTCCCAAGGTGGTCTGTGTTAACCTGCCACATCATTGCCCCCTCTACACTGTGGTATGGTGGGGAGGGGGTGCCACTCTCAGTGGCCATCCCACTTGCAGTTTCTGGAAAGTAGAGAGGAAGGGAGGAATCAATGTTCAGAAATTAGAAAGCGTAACTGTCAGGTTAGAGCGTAAAATGAAGGGGGGAGAGGCATGAGCTCTTCCCAGAAAGGCATCATGGGTCACTTCTGAGCATCCTCGAATGCAATGCTAAGGTGTGTGGACTTCATTCTGTAGGTAATGGGGAGCCACTGGGGATCTCCAAGCAGAGCAGTGAGGCAATCAGAGCTTCAGTCTTAGAAGCTCCTGTATTACAGGAGAACCACCCCACCCTCCAGCTGGAAGTCAGGCCTCCACATGGCAGACCCCTTCCTCACTTCTTCTACTCTTTCTATTTGTGGGACTTCCTCCTCCCTCTGGTATGCCGTCTTGCCCTTCTGCTGATCTATCAACTTTTTTCAGGCAGAGTTTGTGCCTAATGTGCCTCCCCCAAGAAGCGCCTGTCTCTCTGTCTTATTTCAAAAAAGATTCAGCATGTGTTGGTGGTAAAGAAATGAGATAAATGCATGAATAAATGGACAGATGAAGGAACAAATAAATGCTCAAGAGAACAACAGCATCTCTTATGCCAGAGGCCTCTGCTTCTCCAGTAGCCCATGGGGGCCAGAGCTGGCCACAGCCTGGGACTTATGGGTAGGACGGGGGGAACTGTAGTCCCAGTGAGGTTGGGTTTCCTGGCCCAATGGGACTGAGAGTCCCCTTCTATAACAGAATGTGTCCACTAGTCACAGGGCACCAAGTGGGCCTCTCTCTCTCTCCCCCCGGCAGGTGTTCTCACCATCCCCTTGAGACCTTCTCCATACCCTTCACCTCCTTCCCTGAGAGCAGAGGCCCTTCCCTGACACTAGCTTCTGTAAGGATCATTAGAGCCGGTGGGCTGCACCTCAGTCGTGTCAAACCTCCCTGGATCGCTCATCTGAGAACCAGGAAAAATAGGGACACTCCTGGCTTAGACTGATTAAACCCAGGTCCACGGAGTGGTGGGCACCAAGCTAAATCTTTTCCAGCTAAGCCTTTGAGCATGACTCTGTCCCGTGACCAATACTGAGGTGCTGATTTTCTACTCATTGTAGTTACTCTAGGTGAACCGAATCCCTTGGGTGAGAGAACATTTTTAAAACCTCCAGCTCTACACAAATATTTATGAAGAAACTGGGCTAAGATGAAATACAATGTGTATTAGAAAGATAAGTAGGTAGTAGGTCTCCAAGTTATGCATATTTTTACAAATACCCACAATCTTTATTTATGATACTGAAAAGCAAACTGTTTGTAGAGCTATAATAACTTTAACCACAGTGTAGAGGAGGGTAATACATAGCCTAATTTGCCTGCCATTATGTTATTTGTACTGTATAGATACAAAATTTCAAAATCGGATGTAATGACGGGAAATCATTACAATTCTGAAAATGTGATGGAACTTTTCCTAAATATATCAAAAATGGAACAGCTCGTGAGAGTATATAATGGAAAACAGAGTTTATGGGGCAGTCGATGTCGACAAATGTCAACAGAAATTTAAAAGAACGGTATCGAATCTTTCATGAGGTATATTACACTCAGGAAGAAGCTCTGTGATATCTATATCCCACATGTGTCATCCAAGGAGGTTTGACAGGACTGAGGAGCAACCCACAGGCTCTAATGATCCACTCAGTGGGTGGTCCTGAGGTCACCTGGAGATGGGTTACATTAGTTGGTGGGAAAGAGGATGGGGTTTGAGACTGAGCGGGATGCCATGTACTGTCACGCAGGTTGTGCACTGAACAACTGCAGGGTGTGCCTTCTTCATTAGGGAGATGTGTAAGACATATGTTGGGATTGCATCTTGCCCACCACACACAGCCATAAGGAGTTATTCATGAACATTCACCTTGAGGGAGAAGCAGAGTCTGCCTGTATTTCCCCCAAAGCACAGGCAGGAATGAAAACAATCAGAACTGTCTTTAATCCATTCAGTCATTCCTTCACTTATTTAATCATAAAGCTGTGAATTCCCCTGTAGAACTCTGAAAGGTGCTGCCAGGAGATTTCTGTATCCCACAAGAGAACATGACTCCCTGGTCTGCTTGAGGGGTCTGCCATCTCACCAGCAAGCCAGGAGGTGTTTCCTGAACCTCCTTCGTGCTCCTGGACACATCTTTCTTTGACTCCAGGGTATATGGGTTGGAACCCCTGCTGCCCCTAAAACCAGGAGGAGTTTTTTTTGTTTGTTTGTTTTTCTAATTCTGGATTCACACTTCAGGAAAGGCTGTACCACATCATTCCCTGTCATAAGTGATGGATTCCTGACTCTAACCGGCAGAACATTAAATGGTTTCTCAAGAATTGCCCATGCTAATAACCTAGAACAACTCCATAAAATATGTTCTTAGATTAGGCCCAACAAAAACAATTCAATTATAGCAAATGATTTAGAACCAACAAAAACTATTTTGCAAATAAAACAGAAATGAATAAGCAATGAATTGGCCTTTCTTCTTCCTTTTTAAAAATGTCCATTGGGTAGGAATAGATTCTGGGGCTACCAGCCTTCCTAGTACCAAAAACACCTCCTTGGTCCCCACACTGAGTCCCCACACTCTGAAACTGGGTTGATTTAGCACTGGACATGACTCTGCTAATTCTTTCCTGCCTAAACAGCATGGAACACCCATTGAATAACTGCAAGAACTTGTGTCTTTTCCGGAGAAGAGAAGTTCAGATAATTTACAAGTTAGAAAATATGACCTGAGAGAAAAAATGTGATGAAATTAAGATTATTGTCCCCGGAAGAGAAAATGATTGTTTGCTAATTCCAGCAAGTTCATTAAGTTATTTTATATAGGATCCTGACCACCTGGTCTCACTTTCTTGAGTACAAAGAGAAAATTATTTCCAATTGCACGGAGAAGGATTTAGGTTGGAAAATAAAGAAGGCTTTCCAGGTGCTTAAGGTTATTCAGTGCTGACTGCTCAGAGAGGTTATAGCACTTTTTGGAAATAATTCAAGGGATGACAACTACTGGTCCATCCAGGCTGTTTTAGGAACAGTCTGAGCAGGAAGAAGGATGAATGAAATTATCTCTCTGAAGTGCCTCCTGGCTGTATTTGTTGTGCTAAGTGCCTCTTGCAGGAGCATACGTAATTTCCAGGCTTTGAAGCATTCTTATTGTCTACCTTCTAGACATTCTCTCTTGAGACAGAAATGGGGAGTTGAAAAGGCGTTAACTTCCAAGCAAAGATCTGGTTCTGACCTGGCCTCTGTTGAGGGTGAATCCTGGCAGCTGTAACATGTCACAGGATCTCGGAGCCCCAGGTTCCAGTCTGGAGCCACCTGTCTCAGTGCAGGTAAGTACCCTGATCCACCACTTGCTGGGCGCACCATCTGTGATCCCATTCCTCGGCCTCCCTTCCCCTTCATCTGGGGATAGAATTTGCTTCCCTGATTACAGGGATGGGCACATGGCCCAGGTTGGTCAAGTCCTAACACTCTGTTCCTCTGTCTCCCCAGACTGGTCCAGAGGTGGGTGTATAACCTAAGGCCAGCCGGTAAGGGCTCTCTCCCCAGAAAGTTCTACTAAAGGTATTAAAGATCTGTCTTTCCTTTCTGGAGGTGAGTCTGTGAAGATGGGGGTCCATAGCCAGCTGAAGCCACAGTCCCCTTACCTGGAGACAGCTGTGGACATATGAATCCAAGGACCCACGGAGGGCTGAGAGGCTGATAGCACTGAGAGAACTCTCAGGCCTTCCCGTCGGCCCTGCCACCAGCCCTTCTGCTGTTGCTTACAATTTGCTTTTGTAAACAGAATATTGTACTCCTTTTCTTTCCCCTTAAGCTAATTTGAGTTGAGTTTCTGTCATTTGCAACCAAAAGGTCCTGATTAATATGGACTAGGAATGAGGTCACAAGGCTGCAGGTGCTGGCAAGAACCAAGGCACAAAGTGTAGGGCATTGGAAATGACAGCAATATCTGCCCCCCTCTCAGAGCAAGAGAAGAGAGAAAAGGGACAGGAAGAGGAGGGGGAGGAGCTGGGAAGAAGGCAGAAGGTCAGGCACTGACTTGTGTGTGTCAGGTGAAGTGGCCGTCCCCCACGGCCTGCACACTTACAGACAAGTTCTGCTACGTGGAACTGGCTTATATCTATGGTAGCTGGAAGAAGGGTGAGGAGGGGCAGAGGGGCAGAGCTGGGCTCCTCCACAGGGAGGAGACAGGAACAACCATGAGAGGCAGTAAACATGTAGAACTTTGAGGCGGGGCGTCCTCATGAGTGGCTAAGCCATGGGCCATGCGCAAAATTCTGCATGAGGGGTTTTGATTTCCATGGCCTTCGAATGGGTATCTGAGTTACTGTTGGCTAGATGTCATGGGACCTGGAGACCCAAAAGAACATGTGGGTTACAGAGGAATAGGTTCAGTTATAAGACAATACGTTAAAGCGTAGACAAGGCTGGGTATGGTGGCTGTCACCTGTAATCCTAGCATTCTGGGAAGCTGAGGCAAGAAGATTGCCTGAGGCAGACCAAGACCCCTGCCTCTATTAAAAATAGAAGAATTAGGCAGCACCTGTGGCTCAAAAGGGTAGAAAGCTGGCCCCATACACCGGAGCTGGCAGGTTCAAACCCAGCCTCAGCCAAAAAAATAATAATAGAAGAATTAGCTGTGCGTGGTGGCACATACCTGTGGTCCCAACTACACTGTGGCAGGATTGCTTGAACCCAGGAGTTTGAGGTTGCTGTGAGCTAGGCTGATGCCTTTATACTCTTAACCTAGTGACAGAGCAAGACTCTAACTCAAAAAAAAAAAAAAGGCTCGGCGCCTGTGGCTCAATTGGCTAAGGTGCCAGCTACATACACCTAAGGTGGCGGGTTCAGATCCCCAGCCTGGGCCCGCCAAACAACAATGATGGCCGCAACCAAAAAATGGCCGGGCATTGTGGCGGGCGCCTGTAGTCCCAGCTACTTGGGAGGCGGAGGCAGGAGACTCGCTTGAGCCCAGGAGTTGGAGGTTGCTATGAGCTGTGATGCCATGGCACTCTACCCAGGGGGATAGC
>CAUYQV010108864.1:0-11179 GCA_963574575.1 Galagoides demidoff
GGCCACCAAACAACAATGACGGCTGCAACCAAAAAATAGCTGGGCGTTTTGGTGGGTGCCTGTAATCCCAGCTATGTGGGAGGCAGAGACAGGAGAATCACTTGAGCCCAGGAGTTGGAGGTTGCTGTGAGTTGTGATGCCACAGCTCTCTCTACCCAGGGTGACAACTTGAGGCTCTGTCTCAAAAAAAAAAAAAAAAAACAACTCTTAGGCTTAAGCAGTTCTCTTGCCTCAGCCTCCCAAGTATCTGGGACTATAGGTGCCCACCACAACACCTGGCTATTTTTTGGTGATAGTTGTTGTTGTTTGGCAGGCCCAAGCTGGGTTCAAACCCTCCTACTCTGTGTATGTGGTTGGTGCCCTAGTTGCTGAGCTATAGGTGCCGGGCCTCCTGGCCCTTTACATTTTTATTATGTAGGGAGAGTAAGGCAGGAGAATTGATGGATTGGTCAGAAAAAGGACTTAAGTATGAGATCTTGTCGGTTGTGAGAACCTTAGTAGCTTAACAGAGTTGCAGGTAGGAAGATATGCCACAGAGCAGTGATTTTCAACCAGTGTACCATGAAAATTTTAAAGATTGTTAAATTGTTTTTTTTTTGAGACGGAGCCTCAAGCTATCCCCCTGGGTAGAGTGCCATGGCATCACAGCTCATAGCAACCTCCAACTCCTGGGCTCAGGCAAGTCTCCTGCCTCAGCCCCCAAGTAGCTGGGACCACAGGCGCCCGCCACAACGCCCGGCCATTTTTTGGTTGCAGCCATCATTGTTGTTTGGCGGGCCCAGGCTGGGGATTCGAACCCGCCACCTTAGGTGTACGTGGCTGGCGCCTTAGCTGATTGAGCCATAGGCGCTGAGCCCTAAGTTCCTTTCTTTAGATTTGAACTGCTTAACATCTGGAAGCCTTTTTTTTTTTTTTTGGCCGGGGCTAGGTGTGAACCCACCATCTCTGGCATATGGGGCCAGCGCTCTACCCTTTTGAGCCACAGGTGCTGCCCTGACTTGAAGTCTTACGTGGTTAGTTGTTCTGGATATTCCCTCAGCAAACTAAAGATAAATTTTATATACCAATTAGTATCTTTTTTTCCTTTGGGAAATGTAAAAAGCAAAAAGAATCATGATTTGTGCCTGGCCATTGTCTGCTCTACACTTTTAATCCTGTTATTAGTTTAGTACTTTGAAGAAATATATATTATTTTATTCATTTCTTTTTTCTTTTTCTTTTTTTTTGAGACAGTCTCACTTTGTTGCCACCAGTAGAGTGCTTTAATGTCATAGCTCATGGCAACCTCAAACTCTTGGGCTTAGAGATTCTTTTTAAAAAAAAAAAAAAACCAGAGTCTCAAGCTGTCGCCCTGGATAGAGATCCATGGAGTCACAGCTCACAGCAACCTCCAACTTGAGCTCAAGTGATCCTCTTGCCTCGGTTTTTCTATTTTTAGTAGAGATGGAGGTCTCACTTTTGCTCAGGCTGATCTTGAACTTGTGAGCTCAAGTAATCTACCAGCTTCAGCCTCCTAGAGTGCTAGGATTACAGGCATGAGCCACCACGCCTAGCTCTCAAGTGATTTTATTGCCTCAGGAGTAGTTGGGACTACAGGCACCTGCCACAACACCTGGCTATTTTTTTTTAGAGATGGGGTCTTGCTCTAGCTCAGGCTGGTCTTGAACTTATGAGCACAGGTGATCCACTTTGGCCTCCCAAAGTGCTGGGATTATAGGCATGAGCCACCGGGCCCAGCCTATTTTATGCATTTCTTGAAGAATACTGACTCTACAAGATGTAGATAGCCCACGAAAACTAGTTCATTGACTCAGTTTGGAAACAGCCTCTTGAAGTTTGACATGGACTACGAGGACATTAAAGGCTCAGAAAAGGCTTGTCTTCTTGAACAGTGTTAGGTGTCTGAACCATTGTCTCCCAAGCCTGTTTTGCCATGGAGTACTTTTTTAAAGCAACTCGTTAACTTCCTGTAAGGACACCAGTGTTATAAAGCACAAGTTTGGACAATGCAGGATAATAAAGATACACCTGTTACTTGGATGCTCTCCTTGTGGTTTTAGCTTTAGGCTCTGAACACTTGTCTGCCTGGTTTTGCTGGACTTGGTGGCTAAAATCACGATCTGTCTTCCCATGTGCTTGTATCAAAATGCAGAATCTTGTTATAGAACCACAGCCCTTGTTCTGCTCAGAGGGAATTGGTGCACACCTAATTTGCACAGCTTCTGATCAAGCAAGGTCCATGTTGTCCCTCCTGCCAGCCTTGTGCCTGCTGGTCTACAGCCAGGATGGGACCTTTCTCTCTCTCTGGCTTCAGGCAGGTCCTTGGGTCCTCCTTTCTCTGCCCTTCTGCTTCTGGTTTGTCTGCCTCCTTTGAGTCAAATCCTCAGCAGGGATCTCCTGGCCCCTCAGCCCTCATTTAAAACTGGTTTCTGTTATTCTCATGACACACACCATAATTGTAGTCACACACAGCAGGTGCCTTTGTGTTTTACCTATTTTCCCACAGGACCACAAGCTCCACAAGGACAGGGATGATGTCAGCCTTTTTACTTCTCTGCCCTGATTCCCAGCATGGGACTTAATGAAAAGGAGTACTCAGTGAATGGCTGTGAATGAAACAAATTTCATGTGAAGTAAAATGGCAGGGCCTGGTTTGGGAATGACCAGGTCCTGGGGGTTTACTTTTTTTAATCAGGGCAAATTTACTCTTTACCCTTTTTATTTACAGAACATAAACAAATGCTGATTATTCTTATCTCTGGTTTGGTGGTTGGTCTATTTCAGTAATGGAAATATTACAGTTCCCATGTTGAATACAATGAAAACTATCATTACATACGAGTTTCCACCTGAGAGCTGTATTTTGGAAGTGAACTACTTCTATTATGGAGACGTTGTGGCTAAGGCTGTGTTTTTTCAACAGCAACATCTGCGCAAGTGGATGGAAGTGGTAGTCATCACCCATAAAGGGGGCCAGCGGAGCGACGGAAACGTGAGTGACTTGTTTGCTACTGGAAAGGGCACCCCTGCCATGCACTGCGGTGTCAGTCCCAGAGCAGTGCTTTTGATTAAAATGCTGGTCAGATCTAGTTTTGTGTATTATGCTCCATGTAAATTGTTAAACATACTTTATTAGTATTGTATTTTGCTTTTATTTCTCTTAATTGCTGAACATTTCTTTTTATGTGTCTTTAACATCTCCCTTTTGTTAACTAATATGATATTTCTATCGAGAATTCTGGGAAGTTTGAAATGTTAGTATTTCAATTTTATTAGTTCTGCTTTAAACAGTGTATTTTCTAGACTGTTCTTGGCAGCTGCTGTTTACATGGTGGTGCGCTCCTCCGCTATTGTTTCCATTGCTTTCCATCACTGGGTGGTCGGTAAATGTTTGTGTTTAATCATTATTGTCTGATAAAACCAACTAGAGTTTTTTTTAAGACTTAATAAAATATTAAGGAGAATAATAAAGCATCACATAAATAGTGGCATGTATATTTTCTAGGTCTAAATCCTCTATCCCAATTGTTTGCCAAAAGTTAAGTGACTAGCACTTCAAAGCGCATTTGTATGGTTTTGAAAGAAAACCATTTTATAGTTAAATCTTCTAAGGTATCTGATATGGATCATTAAAGATTAAAAATGCATGTTTTATGATGTTTGAATTCTATTATTTGTATATGTTAATTTTTTAAGTTCATGATGTCCTAGTAGTGGAATTATATCTTCCGTAACACCTAGTGAATTTTTATAGCAGTATCCCCATTAGGGAATTCCTCATAGTTCTTCAGAGACATAATTAAGTGACTTTTTATCCTTTTGTGTCTTTATTGGGTGTGTTTCATCCCAATTTGGAATGTTTGTTTTTTTTGGCTTTGTTATGCTTTGTTTGATCATTTTGTGTCGAGATGTTTATGTGAGTCTTGCTTCCTGCTGCTTCTAAACAGCCAACTAAACAAAACTAAACAAGGATTTAAAACTTCTTTTCTTGACATAATGTACCACGTATGACCCCTTTGAAGGTTTGTTATTTATACATGCAGATAAAAATCAGGACATGTTCACAGAGGAGAGAAAGTGTATGAATATGGCCCAGACTCTTGGGCAGAGGTACCTCTGTGCTTCTCCTCTGCATCCCCATCTGCTGGGGACTCTGGATTTAAAGTTTGTGTTTGTTCTTATACTAAGCTGTTCTCTGAAACAGTTTTAGAATAAACCTTTAAAAAACAGTGGGGTAGATGAATAACTTTAATTGAATTAAAAAGATTTTATAAACTTCTACAGCAGATTATTTGGAGGTGAGGAGCAGTTAAATAGGGGATGGAGCCAGAGTATGGAGAAGTCCTTTAGCTCCTCCTGGGATACTTTAATCCTCTAATGAGTATATTACCTGAATTTTAGCCAGGGAGGGTCCAGCTCCCAAGGTTGGCTACATGTCAAAAACTCAGAGGCCATGGTGTTTTGGGATCCAGAGTCAGCCAGCATGTCTGTAGCTTTATCCCTTAAGCCCAAGGCCAGGCTACTATCTAGTTCTTGAGCTCTGATCATCCTTTTTTATGGGTGTTAAGTAGAATGGAGAATGGATCCTGGAGAATAGTTTGTTCCTGTTAAGTAGACTCCCTAAATAGTTGAGATGCTATCATTGAAAATATGTTCAATAGGCTCAGTGCCTGTAGTTCAGTGAGTAGGGAGCCAGCCACATACACCAAGGGTGGTGGGTTCGAGCCCGGCTCAGGCCTGCTAAACAACAATGACAACTGCAACTAAAAAATAGCTGGGTATCATGGCAGGCGCCTATAGTCCTAGCTACTCGGGAGGCTGAGGCAAGAGAATTGCTTAAACCCGAGAGGTTGAGATTGCTGTGAACTATGATGCACTCTACTACAGCACTCTACCAACAGTGACATAGTGAGACTGTGTCTCAAAAAAAAGAAAGAAAGAAAATATGTTAAATAGTTAACTAAAATGTAAATAAAAGCTCCTCTGTAACTGTTAACCATGTTTAAGAAGCTTCCCGTTTTAACAGTGGGCTTATGGAGGAGAATGCCTGACCAAACACTTGCTGTGTATACACACACACACACCGCTAGTTTTAAGATGACCTCTTCCTCTCAAGAGCTGTCCAGTGGGTGGTGTCCATGGCCTATGGGTTTTTCTGGAAGTGGGGGGCTTGAGGTTAGACTTGCCTGTTTGACAGGGCTAAACACCTGGTCCTCTTCTGACTTTAGGGGGAAAAGAGTTTTTTGGAGTTTTTTAAATGTCTAGTAGCACTTCACACAAAATCTTGAATTATTTATTCTAAAATATTTTTAAAAATTCGTTTGCATATAACAGGGTCTTATAGTTTCGCCCCTTACATAAGAGTTCTGAAATTCTATTTTGAAAATTTGATTTAGGGAAGAAATCCGTGCATTAGACATTCCTATCAGAAGGGCTGTGTTTGACATCTGAAAGGTGGAAGGTGTGCTTTTTGCTGTTGAGCATTTGTTAATTATTGTGTGCTTTCTGATAATTGTCTTTACCGTCTTGTTAACTCCAATAATCCTCATTTGTGTTTGAGTATATGGGAAGTTTTTATGTAAATAACATAAATAGAAAAAAGATGATTTTCCTCCCCATCCTCAGGAAAGCATTTCAGAGTGCGGGAGATGTTCCTTGTCTCCATTCTGTCAGTTTGAGGTGAGAACAACCTATTAAAAGTCAGTTTATGACTTGCAATGTGAAGAACAGTTTATCTTTTCTTTTCTTTTCTTTTCTTTTTACCTTTTTGTTGCCTTTTTTCATGCTGTAATTTTTGTTTTGGTTCAGCCTGCCATGGAAGGGGTAGAGGTGAGAATTTCAGTGGAGTTGCAGGAGGGGGTTGTCATACTTGGTTTTGCTGTGACTTGTTAGCTGTGTTGTGGTTCTGTAATGGATAGAGTGCGTTGTGCCTTTGAGTGCAGTGAATTGTATCGTCTGTCTGTGGCAGTTGTATTAGTACCATTGCTGTGAACTGTTCGGATGCCAAGCATGTTCTATATTAGGACGTTTTTTAAGCAAGATTATGTTAGATGTTTTAAGCAAGTTCAGGTTAGAATTGCAATATCCCAACACTATTTAAGATCGAATTGGAGTTTGCTATCATAATTGTTCATCTGAATGTGTACATCTTAACAATCTTCTGAGAGGACACTCCCCAGAAAATACCTGCTAAAAATTGGAGTAATTACATTTTCTTGCACACCACTGACTTGCTGATTGCCCTGAATTTAAAACCCACATTGTTCTCCCCACCCATCCTGCCAGTTCCCTTCATCTTTCACATATGTGCGCACACTGATGCGTCACCACACTGTCGGGCTTTGGGCAAACTCCAAACTTTCCCTGGTCAGTAAAATGGGGATTATAACATCTGTTGTTTCTGTCTTCCAGTAGTGTCATTACAGTGCTTTGAAAGTGAAAAACCATAGTGTAAAAATACTATTTTAGAATGTTGTAATTTCAGAATGGAACTAACTTCATCCAAAGATTTGCAAATTCTATAGAAGAGAACTCTAGAGGTGGGATGGTGATGGTATGAGCTCATTTCCCTCATTTCTTACCCATCTCCCTATATTGCTTTCTGGCATAAAGAGAAATTTTGAGAACTATCTCAAGTGCTACTCAGAGTGAGTTCCTTCCTGGCCAGTGTTATCATCCCCATTTTCTGGTGTGGAAAGTGATGAATGTCCAGTTGCACACAGTGTAAGGTGGGTCATCAGGGTTTCTGCCCTTTTGAGTTCAGTGAATGGCAGAGGCAAAACTGGAACCTGAGAAGGGAGAGTTGGAGTGACCCTCACAACAACCTACCATGAGCTGTTAGATGTTAAAAAGTGCAGAATTCTTGGCATATTACACATTTTTTTGTATGATTTAATGAAACAGTTTTTCAGCTTTATTTGTAGACCTGGTTGGTAAGAGTACCACAGTCACTTATTTATTTTGATATTTAGTTTCCAAGATAAATACTTAAAATATTTTTCTGAGGAACTTTCTCTTCTAGATTTTGAGGGCACAGAAATCTATGCCCTTAGAACCTAGTGTATTGGAAAGACCTCATGATGCTATGAAAAAGTGTGGCAGTCCTCACACTTTCCTGGTCACAGGTGCCATTGTCCCCACCCCGTGAGGAGGGCTAGTGTAGTTGACCTATAAGGTCACCTCCCACACTTCTTAGTGTGCATGAGAACAATCTTCCCAGTCAGGTCAGGTACACATAGTTACCCCCACTTTCCTGTTGACAGAGGAACCCCAAAGGCCATGGGCAGTTAGTTTGCTTAGCGCAGGCACAGTCATCATTTAAAACTGGTAAGTTGTGGCTTTGTACATGTTAACTCTTCGCTTCATTGGCTACCCTTGTGAATGCACTTAGACTGTAGTAGGGTCTGTAGTGATGTTGATATTTCTCAGCAAAATTAATTGACCTGTTTATAATTTCTGATTTTCTTTATTAGGAAATGAAGATTTGTTCAGCAATTATAAACCTTTTTCATCTGATCCCAGCTGCACCTCAGACTTTGGTCAAGCCTCTTTTAGAGGTTGTGATGAAAACAGAACGGGCAATGCTGATTGAGGTACTAGTTCGACTGAGAGTTCATTCTTCCTCCATCTGGCACTTGTCATATTTCCACATGGTTATATTTTAAATGGATTAATCTAACAGTATAAAGATGTTCGATATTGATGTTTGCTTGTGGTTGCAAGTGCACTCAGCTGTGGAGGGAAAGTGTGTTCTTAATATGTTAGATACAGAGACAGAGAAAACCTTAAGCCCTGAGAAGAGGGAGGTACGAGTGATGGTGCCACCTTATGTTTGCAGGCGGGCAGTCCATTTAGAGAGCCTCTGATCAAGTTCCTAACTCGGCACCCCTCACAGACTGTGGAGCTGTTTATGATGGAAGCGACGCTGAACGATCCCCAGTGGAGCAGAATGTTTATGGTAAGAGCTATGAGCAGCTGGAGTCAGGGATCCTGCCAATTTGTGTCTGCCAATATGCTCTGTCAAGTATTAAGATGATGTTTCACTGTTCAGTGTCCTGGTTTCATTTTTTAAAGATACATTTAAATATTGGAAACATCATTGCTATTTGGTTGTATATATGAAAAGCTCAGATTTAGGAATCACTGTTTGTAGGATTTTGGTAATGACAGCAACTGAAGGTGCTGCCAGGATTGTAAAATCATAATTGTAAACTGGTTACTATTTTAAAAGTGTCTACTAAAGGGGTGCTTACAGTGGTTCATTCTTTTTTTTCTTTTAGCCTGCCTTGAGAGAGTAGGAGAAAACCTTCATATTCTCTAACCTTTGCTTTCCTATTTGTTTTGCTTTCAGAGTTTTTTAAAACACAAGGATGCTAGGCCTCTGAGGGATGTGCTAGCAGCCAACCCCAACAGGTTCATCACCTTGCTGCTACCAGGGGGTGCCCAGACAGCCGTACGCCCTGGCTCACCTAGCACTAGCACCATGCGTTTAGACCTCCAGTTCCAGGCCATCAAGGTAGTGTCTGTTGTTTAGGCTCTAGAATTCCCAAAGGTTTAATAAAAACCTGGTTCCCTAATTGTCTCTTCTTTGACAGATCATAAGTATTATAGTAAAAAATGATGACTCCTGGCTGGCCAATCAGCATTCTCTGGTAAGCCAGTTGAGACGTGTGTGGGTCAGCGACACCTTTCAAGAAAGACACCGTAAGGAGAATATGGCTGCCACCAACTGGAAGGAGCCCAAGCTGCTGGCCTTCTGCCTGCTAAGCTACTGCAAGTGGGTGCACCCTGTGCGCTGCGCGTCATGTGACTTGTTCAAAAAAACTAAACTAGAGCCTCTTTCCTGATTTGTACAAAGCTATAGTTCATTGGATACATGCAGTCAATTTTGGAGAATGGGCTATGACTTTGAGCTGTTCAAAGCAGAGTCAAAGTTGATACATAGTTAAGAAATTTGCCATAAGTTAACTTGTTTTCTTATTTGATCCTTCAGAAGGAATTATGGAGACATAGAATTGCTGTTCCAACTCCTTCGAGCCTTTACTGGTCGTTTTCTCTGCAACATGACATTCTTAAAAGAGTATATGGAAGAAGAGATTCCCAAAAATTACAGCATTGCTCAGAAACGTGCCCTGTTTTTTCGCTTTGTAGACTTCAATGACCCCAACTTTGGAGATGAACTGAAAGCCAAGGTGAGTCCCACTGTTACGTATGGTGTTTGTGCTGGTTTTCTAGGGAAACTTGGGCCCTGTTTCTTCTCTCCTGTGTCTCCATTGATAAGCATTGGCTGGTTTGTAATTGAGAGAATGCTATTGCTGAGGAATGTGAGGCAGATTCAGCAGTGAATTGGTGTTGAAAAGTAGTTTGTTAGTTTTCTTGATTTTAGAAAATGACAGGCTCATGTCTCTTTTCTGCAAGTTTTTAACCTACCTTGCTATTTGGACAGAAGTCAAGATCAGTAGTCACACGAATCCCTGGTTGAGTTCTGACTTTATAGTGTGGCCTAAACTGGTTGTCCTTTGTGCTTCACTAAAGAAATAAACAGACTGAGCGTGGTGGCTCGCACCTGTAATCCAAGCACTTTCAGAGGTCAAGGAAGGTGGATTGCTTGAGCTCAGGAGTTCGCCACCGGCCTGAGCAAAAGCAAGATCCCGTCTCTACTAAAAATAGAAAAACTGAGGCAAGAGGATTTCTTGAGCCCAAGAGTTGGAGGTTGCTGTTAGCTATGATGCCATGGCACTCTACCCAGGGCAATAGCTTGCAACTCTGTCTCAAAAAAAAAGAAAAGAAATAAATAGAATGCTTTGGGGTTTTTTTCCTTCATTTTAAAAATTTTTTTTGTAGGTTCTGCAGCATATCTTGAATCCTGCTTTCTTATACAGCTTTGAGAAGGGGGAAGGAGAGCAGCTCTTAGGACCTCCTAACCCAGAAGGAGATAACCCAGAAAGTATCACCAGTGTGTTCATAACCAAGGTACCACTCGCAACACAGGGACATGGAAAGTAACTTGCAGATGAGTGAGTGTGTGTGCGTGTGCACGTGTTTGAGGAGTTCACTGATATAAGATTGTTTCCCCAAGGCTTTTACTTTCCACAATCATGTTAGTTTATAGCAGAATGTCACATTATAGTTCCTTTCAGTGAATTGTTGAAAGCTTTACTTTGGAATAAATCAACTTTTTGACATTAATAAATCCTAATTAGAAAAATATATCTCAGTGAAAATTCATATATCATTTATTTTGTCAAAACTCTTACAGCTGGGCAGTGGAATTTTGATGTTCTATTTTCATCTTTAGCTTTGTAGAATAAATCTGTTGAAAACCAGTGAAAATATTAGACTTGGTCCAGTTGCTGCTGTGACCCTTTCTTGCCAAGTTAATAAAAAGCCATTGTGACATGTCTCTGCATTTTTACAATAGCATTTACAGTTTTTACTAAGGAAGCTTTTGAATTAAATGCCTGCATTGTGTTATTCTCCTAACGCTTATTGTGTTGAACCTCTCTGTTAAAGGATGTGTTTGCCTGGAGATTGTTATAGTGAGTGTTGTTTGTTGGAATACAGATTAGTGGGTCTCTAGAAGTGACCCTCACACACACATATTAATGTTCTTTGGAAGGATATAACTGATTTTCTCATCTTTTGTGTCCTGGAATCAAGGCAGAGACTATTTATTCTCTGGCTGGATACAGATCATTATATGGTCTTTGTCCATTGAGATGGACCTTTTTCCTGCAGTTCTGACTTCTTCCTCTCCTACCACACTTGGGATTAGAGCTGGGCTTAAGGATTTATTCTTATCAACGTTATTAATACAATAAAACCTCTATATTTGATCGGATTTTCATAGAGCAGACTTGTACTAAATGTTTGTATCAGTATGGTCGGCCTAGTTCCTTATGTTGACCACCTCTGTATGATGAACAATTTGTTACAGTCCCTTGGGTGGTTAACTTAAAGAGGTTTTACTGGGCTCAGCGCCTGTGGCTCAATCGGCTAAGGCGCCAGCCACGTACACATAAGGTGGCGGGTTCAAATACCCAGCCCGGGCCCGCCAAACAACAATGATGGCTGCAACCAAAAAATGGCCGGACGTTGTGGCGGGCGCCTGTGGTCCCAGCTACTTGGGAGGCGGAGGCAAGAGACTCGCTTAAGCCCAGGTGTTGGAGGTTGCTATGAG
>CAUYQV010108865.1:0-10578 GCA_963574575.1 Galagoides demidoff
GGGCAGTTATGAATGGAGTTAACAAGCCATACAGCAAGGCAAGAGGGGAGCGGAGAGTGCGGGTGCCAGCACTGACGCATTAGTTGCTAGATGTGATAGAAGGGAGTTTGGGGTCCAGGGGAGGGTGGTTCCAGGGGAAAGAACCTAGATAGCCAGATGACAAGTGGGTACTTGGCTGGGGCAGGGGAGGGGGATCAGGGAAGTGCCTATTTACCAACTGGTACCGAAGTACTCCAATACCTTCACAATCGGTAAACTGCTGGACCAGGTAACTCCCAGCACTGGCTGTGATAAATCAACACTTACCAGGCTAATTCAACCCAATTAGAGGCATGTTACTAAACATTGCAATTACAAATAATACTGGGAATATAGCAGGAACATATTCTTACTTGTAACCATTTTATTTTACTAGGAATTCTGGGCATTTTCCAAGGAAGCATGCGATTAAACCTATTTTTAAAAAGGCATCACGTGTATCATACTTACAACAGCTGCAAAGATGTATTTCTGGTCTTTTTCTTGTAAAAAGAGCAGCACATCAGTTAGAAGTAGAGCTAGGATATCTTTAAAAACAAAAACATTACTAGTATTAATGAAGCAAATTACAGTTCAAATGCCTTTATTAAATCTTCTGATTTCATACTGGAAATTTAAATAAATGTAATAAAAATAAAAAGACTAAGTTTTAGTCTAGGTATGAAGACATTTTATAAACATACCTGCATTGTGATAGCCAAAGATCCATGTTATAGGTAACTTTGGGGACAGCTGTGTTTAAGTGTGCGTGTTTGTGTGTGTAAATGTAGGTATAGCTAAATCACCAGCAAAATTTAATATAGTACCTTTCAAAACAGAAGATAAATATTTTAAAAAAGGAAGTTCTAATAGAATGGAGCAAACCCTTACCTAGAGGGGAGAAAAGTGCTTACTTAAAAACGTAAGAGGGTAGCTGCTGCCTCGAATGATATATGCAAAGCTGGTATTATGTGTCATCTAGACCTGAATGAGGTTTACGATTCCACACTTCCCTTACAAATTGCACACAAGAACTCATCCTCACTACAGAGTCTAACACAAGGTTACCAAACTGGTTCTACTAAACGAATAAGAAGCAAATGACTTGGAGGAATATATGTACAGATTACAGTTAATATTGTTTCAATATAATATTGTAAGTGGCCGACTAACAAATCCCCTTTCAGATATCAGGTGCAACCCCTGTCAAAATCTGATCATCCTCCCAAAGATAACAACCTCTGAGCAGCTAGAATTTAACCACCTCATTCCCCTCATTGCTCACCTATGGAAGTTAGGAAGATGATGTGCTAGAAACAGTGGTTCTGACCCTGGCGGCACAGTAGACTCGCCTGAGCAGCTTTGCAATATCCCTTGGGCTAGGACTTCATGGCTACGTCAAAAATAATCAGAACCTCTGAGAGGATATTTGCACATTAGTCATTTTTATAAGCTCCAGGGTGAATCTAGTGTGTGGCCAGGGCGAGAAAGCTTGCACGGGGCAATGTGCTACACAGTCAGACTTTAAGAACTGGAGTCAACTGCTCCAGATTCTAACCAGATTAACAGAGTCAAGGTCACGTCCATTAGCAAACAGCAGCAGGGAGAAAGAGCTTACACCAGTGTCAGCATGTATAGGGATGAATTCTGTTACTCAGTAACAAAGATGGCAGTCAGACTTCTTTCCATTTCACCCCTCCCTGGTGTGACAGTGCCAGGCTGGCTTGGCACACAACAGGCCCTAAGTGTGTAGGTGCACTGCCTTGCTTTCAACACGCCACATTTGCCAGAAGGGTGCATTCATTTGTGGCAAACATTAGCAGAACTCTCAGTTCCTTTGATTTTCGATATCATAAACTTGCAAATTGATAAAAATATATAAAAGCTTTTGCTTGGGGCAGCAAACTCTCACTAAAGATTTGTATCATTGCCCATGTTTGACTATTGACATTCACAACTGACCAGGGTTTGTGTATTGTATGCCTGCACTTCTGAAGCATTTTTCTTATAAAACTCCATCCCTTGTTGAATGAGTAACATGGACAAAAGAAGGAGAAACGGGTCTGGTAGAGCCGGTACCTTTGAAACGACCCGTGGCAGTTTTCCAGTAAACAAGGCCGTCATACAGCAGAGTCCTCTCTTTACTGAGCAGAGCCTGCTTCCTAAACACGTGGCCGTTTTTGAGCTTTGTGTAGGTTTTGTTTTCAATCTTATTTAAGATCTCAAGCCATTTTTGGTTTTTCTCATACTCGTTGACTTTTAAATCCACTGTTGCAATCATGTCTTTAATTAAGCCCAGAGCTTTGCACAAGTCTTTGTGCTCTTCAGTTCTCTCTGCATGAAAAGTAGAAAGAAACAAGAACCCGATAAGCAGGGTGCTGAGGAAGAAAAAACAATTTTTTTAGTCTTTCAATATACTTAAATATACCATCCAAATGACAAAATTCCCGTAAGAAAAATGTTGGAATAAATTTAATTACAATACTTTACACCTTCTCCCTCTCACCACCCCCCCAAAAAAACCTCCATTAAAATATTTGATTTTAAAAGATTTGGCAGTCTCTCTCCTTCATTCTCTCATGCTCTCTCTCCTTCTAAGAAGATAAAATAAACCTTTTTACCTAAAAAAAAAAGACATGCATTATTAAATGTACTTCAGCTGACAATAAGATATCTGAGTAGTGGATGGTGCCTGTGGCTCAAAGGATTAGGGCACTGGCCCCATACACCAGAGGCAGTGGGTTCAAACCCAGCTCCAGCCAAAAACTGCAAAAAAAAAAAAAAGATATCTGAGTAGAATTTGTCTGACGTTCCCCATAGAGCAGAGAATGTGAGTTAATACTAACTTATGCCCTCCTTCCATCTTCCCAGAGACTGGTAATCAAGCCATCCCCACACCAGGCTTCTTAGAACTTCACTCCGCTGTGGGGCCACATCAGTGTCCTCTCTGGAGAAATGGAGCCTCAGCGTGACTCCGAACGGCCACAGGCTCATCTGCCATCCTGGATCCCTTCCTCCACACATATGACATTCAAAATTGCATTTTATATAACTTCATTGGCATAAAAATGAATGTTACTTTTATAATTAAACCATTTTCTTTAACCTAAACTTTTTTTTTCTTCTATGTATCAAAGAAATTAAACTGGGTTCTAGGCACTGTGCCTAATGGGTAAGTCAGCCACACTCGTGCCAGAGCAAACAATCCTTGGTTTCAGATGTTATTCTTTACTGCACTGGCCACCTGTTCTTATCTCTAGATTATCTTAAGAAAATACTCTAGAGGAGTTTCTGGAACACATGAAAGTTGCATTTAGCTATTTTCTCTATTTGATGATAAAGACCACCTCGTGGGTGTTTACTGAGGTGACTGGAAACGAAAAGTAAAGTTGCAGAAGGTCAGCGGCGCTAGGAGAGGAAAAAAGAAAAACTGGCTCATAAACCAAGAGCCCGGAACAGCAGGAAAAAACCCTCAGACACAGCAGTGAAGTGGGAAGGGGACGATTTCACCCAAGGGGCTAAACATTTCCACATTCTAAATATCTTAAACAGAAAGGAAAGGGTTTTATCAGAAGATCTCAAGGAGCAGATCTGACATCATCTTTAACACAGAAGATTCTTTCTCACTGCCTTTCACTGTCCCAGAAAACACCTGCCCACTCTACTGTCCCTGACCCCACTAAGCCCCTCCCCTCCAAGGAAAGGGAAGGTATACTATGTTTATATTCTCTTTTGCAATACCTCGAGGACTAGAAGCTGTTACTCCAAGGGTCATCCTGTGTAAAATTTCTGATAGAATAATTAACAATTATCAGCCACTGTGTGTCAGAAACTGTCAGTGTGGCTTATGGCTCCATGGGCACAGTTGGCATGCAGCTGAATGCCCACCTCCTCCTTTGGTCACTACCAATGGCCAGTCAACTCCCTGAGCTTCTGGGGACACGGCCTTACTGGCCTTGCCCTTCATCTTGGGGTCTTGTTTATATCATATTCTGATTCAGTAGGTCTGGGGTGAGGTCCAAAGTAACACTTTTGACAAGACTCCCAGGTGAGGTCACCGCTGCTACTCTGTGAGGAGCAAGGCATTTAAGACAGTAATTTGTCTCCACAAGTCAAAAGACTTTGAGCCCTTTCTTGGCCAGAACCCAAGTCATGTGAAACTCAACTTTAATGTTGTCTTTACTCAGCTTTCCTATTTGTGACTGATAATAATAAAGGCAATAAAAACAGCTCCCCCTTACTGAGCACCTTGCTTATACCAGGCTCTGCTCTGGGCGAGTTGCTGAGACCATCTCGCTCGGTCTTCACCATGATTCCATAACCTTAGGACTATTATCCCCATTGTGTAGTGGAGAAAACTGAGGCTCATTTAATTAACTTGCCCAACTAATGAGTGCCAGAGCCAAGTACAAAAAAGAGCAATTTTGTACACAACTCCAAACTAATCCCCTGTTAACACAGCATAACTGTCATCCTAATAAGCAATACTCTATAGCTGGAGGATTAGACATTTTTATGCATTCATTCACTGCACTAATACATTTTTGTTTATTGAGAGTCTTCTGTACCAGCCATTGCACTAGACATTAAAGACCCAGGATGCACGCCCTATAGATCCCACAAGGAGCTTACAATCCAGCCAGGTGCATTAATAGCTTCTTAAGAGATGGCCAGATAGTATTCCCTAGAACTTGATGAAGGGACAGGATCTAAGTAGCTCCTCCATTTAATCCTTCTCAATCTAATCATTTATTGCTTGGAGAGTTAAAATTTAGTGATAGGATGTCTAGCAACATGTTTCACGAGACTGCTGTGAAGGTAACAGGAAGACAAGGATGAGGAGATATTAAGAGGCCCGTAAGGGGGGAAATAAAGAAAGGAAAGGCGGGGTCAAGGACTGAAGAAGCCGCTCGGTTTGGGCTACTTGTAGAGATTCAGATGATTAGCCAAGCTGCGTTATAAAAGATAATTTCTTACAATGAATCCAAATTCCAAAGCTTTAATAGTTTGCCCATACTGAAACTCTTTATGAATCAGAGACCACAAACATCTATAGCTGCTTAGGACACCTCAGCTATGGGTAAAACTAATAAGAGAGGCAAACGTTTGTCCCGAAGTCAGAACTCACCCTTTGTGTACTGCAATATCCTTTCCACCAACACAGGGTATTTAGTGATGCGCTGAGTGACCAGCAGAATGCACTCTGGAATTCCTCGGCGTCGAGCCAAAAGATTACTATTTCGGAGCTTAAAAAAAAAAAAAAATATATATATATATGTGTGTGTGTGTGTATATACACACACACACATTTTTATATACACAAATATACACAAATTCCACCCATATTTACTTTGTACGTGTAAATTTAAAAAAATAAAGAATCTGTAACAGTTCAGTTCAATTCTATTCAGACTTCAACATAATATTCATCATCATTAATTAAAATAATACATTGTAAAAAAAAAATAATAATAATACATTGTTAGGCAGCGCCTGTGGTCAGTGAGTAGGGTGCTAGCCCCATATACCGAGGGTGGTAAGTTCCAACCTGGCCCTGGGCAAACTGTAACAAAAAAATAGCTAGGTGTTGCAGTGGGCGCCTGTAGTCCCAGCTACTCAGGAGGCTGAGGCAAGAGAATCGCGAAGCCCAAGAGCTAGAGGCTGCTGTGAGCTATGATGCCACAGCACTCTACTGAGGGCAACACAGTGAGACTCTGTCTCTAAAAAAAATAAAAATAAATATAAAATAATACAGTGTCATTAACTTAAAATGAATACTTTGTCATTAATTTCAATACAATAACTGTCCAAGATAGATTTCAAAAAGTTTCAAGTTCCTCTGATGTATTTGTAGTTACTTCCAAATGTGTGCAAGTTCTAATACTTCCGAATACCAGAATTCCTGAATAGCAAAAGTTTTTAAAAAATAAACAGGAATCAAAGTCAGATTTTGAACATGAGATTGCAGCGTACTGTTTGTTTCTCCAACAGGTTTTCCTCTGCATTTGTTATTATTCATTATTATGCTTAAAGTTCCCTCTAATCAGGGAACTATTTTTCCCTAAAAATCTCAAAGTATTACTTAATTTTTCCAGTCCTCAACACATATTTATGTGGGAAGAAAAGGGAGGGACACATGTAACATTCTTAAAATGGCAGATAAAAATTTAGAATCTAGGAAACTTCATAGGACAAATTTCATCAACAAATAAACTGGAAAGGGGGGAAGCATTCAAACTGAAAGAGAGTTAAGAGCTCTAACCCCTGTATATGATATGTGAACCTTGGTCACTTCTCTATTTAGGCAACGTAATTTTATGAGATAATCAGTAAATTGTGAAGATATCAAAAATAGAAGACACAAAAGCAATGATGTGGGAGAAATCTTTTACTAACAGAAAAAGAGACTGTCTGTCTTTGCCACAAACCTACCACCTACCACTTCCTTCACCTTCCCTTAAGAGACAGCACTTAGGGCAGCGCCTGCAGCTCAGTGAGTAGGACACCAGCCGCATATACCAAGGGTGGCGAGTTCGAACCCAGCCCGGGTCAAACTGCAACAAAAAAATACCAGGTGCTGTGGCGGGCGCCTGTAGTACCAGCTACTCAGGAGGCTGAGGCAAGAGAATCTCCTAAGCCCAAGAGCTGGAGGTTGCTATGAGCTGTGACGCCACAGCACTCTACCCAGGTTGACAATGTGAGACTCTGCCTCTTAAAAAAAAAGAAAGAAAGAAAGAAAGAAACAGCACGTAGATAAGAAACTTGTTTAAGTCATATTAAGAAACAATCATTAACTCTTTCACCATGCTGTTTTCTTTGTAAGAAAGATTATTGATTGATTTACTTTTTGAGATAGGGTCTCAAGCTGCTGCCCAGGCTAGGGTGCGATAGTATACCAGCATAGCTCACAACAACCTCAAACTCCTGAGTTCAAGCGCTCCTCCTGCTTTAGCCTCCCAAATAGCTGGCACTAGCACCTGTCACAACGCCTGGCTAAGTTTTCCATTTTTAGTAGCTATGGGGCCTCACTCGTGCTTAGGATGGTCTCAAAGTCCTGAGTTTAAGGGATTCTCCTACCTTGGCCTCCCAGAGTGCTAGGATTACAGGTGTGAGCCACTGGACCCAGCCATCTAGCTTGAAAATAGCTTACCTTAATAAAATAGCTTACCTTAATAAAAATAAAATAAAAATAAAATAGCTTACCTTAATAAAATTCTGAAATTTTTTATTCTGCTGGAGTTCTTTAAAGAGGTTCACAGCTTCTTTGTGATGGCTACAGAATTCTCCATAGATTTTCTTCATTTTACTTGCATTTTCTTCTGAAAACTGAGAAGAATAACATTTCAATAATAATTTGTAAATTTAGTAAGTTCTAAATACAGATCGTGCAATTTTCACATATTTCAAAACATTCTTTACAAATACAGAATATGCATCATGGAATTTCAGAACACAATCACTTCTTTTCCCCCTAAACACTTTTTAAATGAAAATAAAAATAGTTGAGTGATAAGGATCCACCAAACATGATTATATTATATAAACTAAAACAACTATCAAGGAGCCAAATGAAAAACATTTGATGCCTTCTAATCTCTCACTTTTCTTTCTTAGCTTCTGTGCAACTTTAGCATTTCAATTTGTATTTTTAATACTTCTATAGATTGAAGAAAGGATATTGGCGATATATGGAGCCCTCAGGAAAGTCTGGCTTCCCCCCAAAATCAACATGTGTAGTTGGCATTCACATTGGCTACGGACCAGGTCCATGGACCCAATCCTCAGTAGGGAATTTGATTTTTGCTTGCACATTACAAGTGGATCATGACGTGATGGATCAGGCCATCATTAGCTAAGAAGACAGACAGTAGTGACTAACCAGAATGCCAATTTATTAACTAATGAGAAGAAGTAAAGGTGTGAGCTGGGTGTTTCAATAAGCCTGACTTATAGAAAAGTATCTTGAGAAAAACCTACATAGGAACCAACTTTGAATCATAAAGTGGAATGGAGAGAACTAGCTGAATTATTTGAATGCCAATGTTTTAGACCCTGATAGCCTTATGTGTACATGTCCATGTTGAAGATCGTTGCAAAGAAACCAGAACACACCCAGCCTACTCTCAAAAAATATTTAAAAATTTATATCACCATCTCTGGTCTTTTCATCTTTGCTTATAGTTTTTTATCTATGCTTAGGGTCAATATGTCCCTAAGATGATTTTTTTTTTTTTGGAGACGGGGTCTCACTATGTCACCCTCAGTAGAGTGCTGTGGCATCACAACTCACAGCAACCTCTAACTCTTGGGCTTAAGCGATTCTCTTGTCTTAGCCTCCCAAGTAGCTGGGACTACAGGTTCCTGCCACAATGTCTGGCTATATTTTTGTTGCAGTTGTCATTGTTGTTTAGCTCACCCGGGTTGGATCTGAACCTGCCAGCCTGGGTGTATGTGGCCAGAGCCCTACTGACTGAGCTACAGGTACTGCCTCCAAAGATGATTCTTAACAACACTTACAATCACGCAAAAAAATTAGGCATGAGTCTAAAAAATATATGCAGGATTTATATGATGAAATGTACACAATTTGGGTGAAGGAAATCACAGCTCTGAACAAATGGAGAGTTATACCATGTTCACGGGTTGGAAGACACAAGATAGTAAAGATGTCAATTCTTTCCAAATTAACATACAGGTTTAATGCAGTTCTTTTCAAAATCTCAGTAAGCTTTTGGTAAATATAGACAAAACCATTCTGACTATTCTTAAATTTATATGAAAAGGCAAAGAAACTAGAACAGCTAAAACAATTTTGAAAAAGAATAATAAGGTGGAAGGACTCAATCCTCTACTGTCTAGGGTTATTAAGACTGTATGGAAAAATAGGCACATAGATCAGTGAAACAGAATAAGAATCCAGCATACCCCAGTGATTTCTGACAAAGGCACAAGAGAGTTCAATGGAGGAAGGGTAGCCTTTTTAACAAATGGTCCTGGAGCAATTAGACTCCCCCAGCTCCCCTGATTAAAAAAAAAATCAGCCCATTTAGTTGGAAAACCTTGTAAAAAAAATTTATTCCAAATGGAACACAAATTATATATAAAACATAAAACTATAAAAATTTTAGAAAAAATAGAAAATGTTTGGGACCTAGGGCCAGACAAAGAGTTCTCAGATTTGAAAGCAACAGCACAATCCTTAAAAGAAAAAACTGACAACCTGAACTTCATCACAATCAGAAAATGAGAAGACAAGTTACAGATTTGGAGGAAATATTACATAGCAGACATGTAAAGAAACCTCAATATTCAGAGGTAAGAAAACAAAAAATTCAATTAGAAAATGAGCAAAAGACATAAACGGGACATACAAACATCAAAAGGATATACAGATGAAAAATAAGTATATGAAAAGATGTTCAATATCACTGGCCATCAGGGAAGCGCAATTTGAAACGAAATGAGATACTGCTCTATACCTCTTAGAATAGCTGAAATTAAAAAAAAATAGTGACAACATCAAATGCTGGAGGAACTAGATTACCTGTACATTGTAGCTGGGAATGTCAGATGGTACAGCCCCTCTGGAAAACACTGGGAAGCTTCTTATAAAACTAAACACACCATTACCATACAACCCAGAAACTGTCTTCGTAGGTGCTTCTCGCAGGAAAAGGAAAACAGGTTTGCACAAAAACCTGTACACAAACGTTTATTGCAGCTTTATTTGTAAGTGCTAAAACCTGGAAACAAAATGCCATGTCCTCGTGCAAGTGAAGGATTAAATCAACTGTGGTCCAACCACACTGTGGAATATTCTCAGCAATAATAAGGAATAAATCACTGATACACAAAACCTGGATGACTCAAAAAATTACAGTGGCTGAAAAAAAAGCCAACCTGAAAATGATTATGTACTGTGTAATTTCATTTACATAACATTATTAAAATGACAGAATTATAGAAGCAGAGAACAGATTAGTGAGCTGCCAGGAGTTAAAGGAGAGATGGGGGCAGGGAAGAAGCGAGTGTAGATATAAAAGGGACAGATGAGAAATCCTTGTAGCCATACCATGTTTCCCTGAAAATAAGTCCTACCCCAAAAATAAGCCCTAGCAGGATTTCTATACATTTGTTAAATATAAGCCCTACCCCCATAATAAGACCTAATGATAGGCGTGGCTATACAGCGTATCTGCATAGCCACGCCCTGCATTTTGGCATGGAGCTGTAAGGAAGACTGGAATACCTTTTATCTGACACAACTCCTTTCTCTGAGCCCTTGGCACTTGCGCTGGTGCACATGTAGTAACTGCAGTAGCAGGCATTCTATTGCGCATGTGGAACGGCTAGGGGAAAGGAGTTCACACATCACTAGCGCCAGCCCCACCAACAAGGTCAGCTCCCCCTGTCAGGTTCCAGAAGAAGATGACTTAACTGTATTTGAATAAATGTAGATTGTTGTACTATACTTAATAAAAATAAGACATCCCCTGAAAATAAGCCCTAGTGTGTCTTCCTGAGAAAAAAATAAATATGAGACAGTGTCTTATTTTTGGA
>CAUYQV010108866.1:0-20568 GCA_963574575.1 Galagoides demidoff
TCTTACAGGGGTACAAGTGAATCTCTCTAAGAGTAGAATGAGAACGTTTTAAAACAATAACTGAGAAAATGACATGAAGGCTGTGTTGATCAGTTTGATGGAAGTATTTTGGATTGCATGTGAAAACCCCACACTGTACCCTAGAAGTGCATTAATGTACATAGTTACCATTCAATAAAAAAAAAAAAAAGAATGAATTTTGTGTTGACCTAAGTAGACTAAGGTTGCCAGATTTAGCAAATAAATATTTTGGAGGCCCAATTAAATTTGAATTTCAGATAAACAATGATTTTTTCTGGTATACGTGCAGTATTTCATGAAATATTTGGAACATATTTTTAAAAATATATTTGTTGTGTATACAAAATTCAAATTTAACAGGGCTTCTGACACGTGGTCTGACAATTGAATTACATGAACTCTTCTTTACAAATGTTCTACATACCTCCTTGCTGAATATCACTACACTCACCTTTGAAGTACTTCCCTCAGGAAGCTATGCACTGACATCAACACTTAGTCTAGCCTTCAAAGCAGTTTGGGAACTGTTTCTGGAATGGCTATCAAAGCTGTCATCATATTACCCCCGATGTCCAGAATGTCATCAAATGTCTTCCTTTCAATATTTCCTTTATCTTGAAGTAAAAGAAAAAAGCCATGGGGTGGGGGAGGGCAGCTCAGTTGAATAAAGAAGGTTTTCCAATACAGTTACTTGTTTACTGGCTAAAAACTCCCTTACATCCAGGATGTGACCTGATATGTTGTCATGATGTAAAAGCCATACCTTTCTCATGCCAAGATTTTCGGTTAAAATTTTCCTGTTTCATGGGTGGGGTCACCTATATGGTTTATCTTACAAGGGTACAAGTGAATCTTTCTAAAAGCAGAGTATGAACATTTTAACTCAATAACTAAGAAAATGACATGAAGTTATGTTAACTAGTTTGATGAGAGTATTTCAAAATGTATATGAAAACAGCACGCTGTACCCCATGATTGCATTAATGTACACAGTTATGCTATAAGAAATTAAAAAAAAAATTATCTCACTCTTGGCTCGGCACCTATAGATCAGGGGCTAGGGTGGTGGGTTCAAACCCAGTCCAGGTGTGCCAAACAACAATGACAACTACAACAACAACAAAATAGCTGGGCCTTGTTGCGAGTGCCTGTAGTCCCAGCTAGTTGGGAGGCTGAGGCAAGAGAACTGCTTAGCCCAAGAGTTTGAGATTGCTATGAGCTGTGACTCCATAGCTCTCTACTGAGGGCGACATAGTGAGACTCTTTGTCTCAAAAATAAATAAATAAATAATCTCACTCTTAAAAATAAAAAAAATTGTCCTGTTTCTCTATCAATGTTTTCTTGGTCAGCCAATGGTTTTGATGCACGATTGATAAATTTTTGCTACTTTTTCATCAGTTCTGCTTGTTACTGGCTGTCCTGATCTCTCTTCATCAGGGACACTTTATCTCCCTTCAGAAAAACATTTAATCTCCTTGCACACTGCCATTTTCTTCATGGCATTATCCCCAAATTCTTGGAATAACATGTCCCTGATATCACTTTATCTCTTGCCAAGATTGGTAAGAAACTTAAAGTTTGTTTGTTGCTCTAATTCAAACTGCAACATTCTTGTGACAGCACACAAAACACTTACCAACAGTAATGAACGCCAGTCAGGAAGACACCACCATACATCAGACACAGCTGGGAGACCCTGATATGCCAAGGTTATGAAACTTTGCCAAGTTGTTTGTACAGTGCTGCCAACATAGCTCATGATAGCAAGTTCATGAATTTAATCGTTAGACCTCAGATTTTATCTGAAAATCCTAATGAACACCTGAACTTCAGAGATCAGGAAAATCTAAATCTAAACCCAGAATAACCTTCAAATCCCACATGTGTGAGCCTGGGGGTTGATCAGGCCAGATTAGCAAATATATATAAAGGAAATGAAGATGTGAAGCTTACCTTCACAGGCTTAAGAGAGTTTCTTTCCTAGAAATCAAAAAGGCTTGACTACAAAAACACTTGTCTTAGTTTTCCTATCTTAAACGATGGAAGAGTAAAACTCATAAGGCTCTTGTAAAGAGAAAATAGAAACTAAATGTGAAAGTAGTTTGTAAATTAGGTTTTTAGGGCTTCCAGGTAAATACTGTATTGAAAAAAATGTTCTTTTCAAAAATCCTGCTAAAATAACAGGAAAGGGATTTTTTAAGGCATAAACCCCCCAAAATAGAGAAAACAGAACCTGACAGGACAGAGCATACCCACCAGTAACAATAACCCCTCCAAGGTGCTAGGTAAGTGAAGCTGACTTTGAATACCAGACCACCAAAATACCATGACATGACCTCAGTCAACAACAGGCGGAGAAGAACAAGCTCCCAGCTAAGTCCTGTTCAAATGTTTTACCAAAATAATGGTGAGACATAATAAAACTGTCGTTGTTTCAAGCCATTATTCTGGGGTGATTTATTATACAACACTGGAACACAAATAGAAGGCAGAATGGGGTTGGTGTTATTAAGGTAGAACTCCACAGGACACAGGTGAAGATTCATTTCTCACTAAACAAATTGTAGACAAATTCCCAAGGGTGGTCATATCTCAGCTGGTATTAAAGGATAAATAGAAAACAGGAAGAACCTCAGACCACATAGAGCATAAGCTTAAAGAACTCTGTTTCAGAGAGCTTTTGAGAGTACCAGATACCGGTCTGAACTCCCTCCCCCAACATTATGGAGACACATGTGAATAAACTGAGAAGTTAAATTCCAGCGGGTAATGGGAAAGAAGAGTAACCACATTAAAAATATTAGCTTCAATTCTAGAAATGATATTATGAAAAATACATTATTTTTGCAATACCTTTCAAATATTGCTACCTGAAGGAAAACTGAACTTTGAATATAGGTATTGATATTATTGCTTTTGTTTTTTATGGATCGCACTAGGAAATGACTATTTCTGTTGCAACTGACAGAATGCCAGTAAAACCAGCTGAAACAGAGGGAGCTTTATTGACTCAAGAAACTAAAAGTTGACACATGAAACTGACCTTCCCCAATAAGTCAACTGATACTTTCATTCTCTCTCTCTCTCCCCTTCTCTTTCTTTCTCTCCTTCCCTCTGTGTGTATTCTCTCATTCTTTTCTATCATGCAGAGGCTCCTGCCTTTAGCTGTTGAGCTGGCCACAACTTCAGACAGGACAAAGTCACCCCACCTTAGTGAACTCCTGGCCCCTCTTTACTAGTATTTAAAATCTCCAGGAAGATCTCTGATCGGCTAACTTGTTCACGTCTCTAACTTCAATGCAATTATTGTCACCAGTTGATAGGTGATATGATTGGCCAGTGCCCCAGAAACTGAGTTAATAAAATCTACAGCCCTAACAGAACCATTTGCACTGAAAGAATAACAATTCCTACTAAAGACAGGAACAGTGCTGTGAATCAGAAGCAGGGTGAAAGTGTTGCAGCAGTAATTAAAAACCAGGTGTCCAGCCCATGGATATAATGACTAGTTTTGTTTGCAGAATTACAATGTGAACAATGAACTCTCACACTTTTGAGGGTTGCATAACCATTTATTCCTCATGCCCTCTTTCCTCATTCTGCCTCAATCCAGGCTAACTCTAGATTTAAGAAATCATAATCCTGGAGGAGTTAAGCAACTTTCATATTACATAGAAGGTCAATGACACTTCAGCACTCCTGAAATGGGCAGCAAAGGGAAAATACTCAGAGACATACATCTTGAGAAAGCAAAATAAAAATACAGACAACAAAAATAATGTGAAAGTGGATAAATTTTCCACTCCTGCACAGCAGATTTTATTTCCAAACATCTCATTCCCTCTCAAAAACTGCAGTGCAGATTTTGCAAACACGATGGGTTACATAAGTAGGATTATGTACTCTTCATGCAAACTCTGAAGCCAGCTGTCCATCCAGTTCTATTTCCCAAATAGAAAAAAGCACTACAACCCAGTTTCAGTACACTGCTAGATAGATATTGATAAATTCCGAGTCTCTCATTTCAGGTTAGGAAGAGGAAAATATATTTTAAAGTCTTGTTCATCTAGACCAAAGGTTCTCAATCTGTGAGTCTCGACCCCTTTGGGGGTCGAACGACCCTTTCACAGGGGTCACCTAAGACCATATCAGAGGTTTACATTACAATTCATAACAGTAGCAAAATTACAACTATGAAGTAGCAATGAAAATAATTTTATGATTGGGGGGTCACCATAACATGAGGAACTGTATTAAAGGGTCGCAGCGTTAGGAAGGTTGAGAACCACTGACCTAAATCAAGCTGCTCATATCACACTCCATTCCTACCTGGGCCCTACCCCTGTAGCTGAGAATCATCTGTCTCATTCCGCAGCTCAGCCCTGAATCCCTGGCCAGGTGGGTCAAAACCTTGTTCATTTTTATTGTTGTTAATGTTGGGAAAGGGAGATTTCAAACAACAGGAATTTATTCCCTCACAGTTCTAGAAGGTAGAAGTCCAATTTCAAGGTGACATCAGGGTTGTAAGCCGTAGGGAAGAAAACTTGTATGCCTCTTTCAATCCAATGGCCCCAGGAGATCTTTCGCTTGTGGCAGGTAGCATGATTCTATCTTCACGAGATCGTCTTCCCTCTTCTGTCCGTGTTCTCTCCTTGACTTCATTTTATTTTTTTCCAGTACATAATGATTATACGTATGATACGTATGATATATTGGTACATCCATACAATGTGTAAAGACCACATCAAGATATTTAAAATATTCATCATCTCAAACATTTATCACTTCTTTGTGTTGGGACCGTTTCGGATAGTCTCATCTAGCTATATGAAATATACAATAAATTAATATTGACCATAGTCACCCTACTGTGCTGTCAACCACTAGAACTTATTCCTTCTGTCTGACTATATGTTAGTTCCCATTCACCAACCTCTCTTCATCCTCCACCCCAACACCACCACCCTTCCTGGCCTCCGGTAAGCACTATTCTATTCTCTACCTCCATGAGATCAACTTTCTTAGCTCCCACATGTGAGTGAGAACATACAACATCTGTCATTCTATGACTAGCTTATTTCATTTCACATAACGACCTCCATTTCCATCCATGATGCTGCAAAGGATAAGATTTAATTTTTATGGCTTAATAGTATTCCGTTGTACATAAGTTCCACATTTTCTTTATCCACTCACCCATTGATGGACCCGTAGGCTGGTTCCATGTATTGGCTATTGTGAATAGTGCTGCAAAAAACTTGGGGTATGGATATTACAGGTATCCCTTTTATATGCTGATTTCCTTTTCTTTGGATAAATACCCCCAAATGGTATTGCTACATTGGCATTTCTATTTTTAGCTTTTTAGCTAAAAAGTATGGATATCTCCATACTTTTCTTCATAATGACTTAACTAAGTTACAGTCCCACTAACACTAAATAAGTGTTCCCTTTTCTTCACATATTCATTAATATTTGTTATATTGGGGGGGGGTTGATAATAGGCATTCTAAATGCAGTGAGATGGTATCTCATTGTGGTTTTGATTTGCATTTCCCTGAAGATTAGTGATGCTGAGCTTTTTTTTCACACCTGTTTGCCGTTTGTTTATCCTCTTTTGAGAACTGTCTAGTCAGTTCTGTTGCCCACTTTTTAATGAGTTTTTTTGTTTTATTGTTGTTGAATTGTTTGAGTCCCTTGTACGTTCTGCATATCAGTCACTTGTCAGAAGAATAGTTTGCAAATATTTTCTTCCATGCAGTAGGCTGTCTCATCCCTCTGTCAATTCCTTCCCTGGCTGTGCAGAAGCCTTTTGCTTTAGTGTGCGCCCATTTGTCCATTTCTGCTTTTGTTACCTATGCTTTTAAGATCTCAATTAAAAAATCTTTACCTAGACCAATGTCCTGGACAAGAATTTCCCCTATGTTTTCTTCTAGTGGTTTTATGGAGTTGGGATTTATTTATATTTAAGTCTTTAATCCATTTTGAATTGATTTTTGTGTATGATGATAAGAAAATCTATCCCTATTTATTGAAAAATAAATAGAACCATTTATTGAAAAAGTGTCTCTTTCCCATTTTGTGTTAGCTGTAAATACATGAATTTATTTCTAGTTTCTCTATTCTGTTCCATTGGTCTATGCGTCTTTAAACAAAATACCATGCTGTTTTGATTACCCTTGCTTAGTAATATATTTTGAAATCAGGAAGTATGTTGCCTCCAGATTTGTTCTTTTTGCTCAATATTACTTTAGCTATTTAGGAATTTTTGTGATTCTATATGAATTGTAAAATTATTTTTTCTAATGTGTAAAGGAAGTTGTTGGTATTTTAATAAGTATTGCATCAAATCTATGGATTGCTTTGGGTAGTGTCATCATTTAAACTATAGTAATTTTTATGATCTATGAGCACCGATGTTTTTCCATTTATTTGCATACTTTTTAATTTCTTTCATTGGTGTTTTTCAGTTTTCATTGTAGAGATTTTTCACCTCTTTTATTAAACTTATTCCTAGATAATAGTTTGCAGAAATAAAACATTTTGAAAACAGGATTGCTTTCTTGATTTTTTTTCACCTATTTTATTATGGGTACATAAGAACACTACTGAATTTTCTGATTTTATAAACTGAAATTTCATTGATTTGTTTTAATCAGTTCTAAGGTTTTTTGGGTGAAGTCTCTAGGTTTTTATACATATAAAATCATATCACTTACCATGAGAGATATTTTTACCCGCTCTTTTTCTATTTGGATGCATATGATTTCTTTCTTTTACCTTATTGCTCTGGATAGGACTTCTAGTATTTTGTCAAATAAGAATGGCAAAGTGGGATTCTTGTCTTATTCTAGCACTATTGTTGTTTTAAGCTTGCTCTGTATTAAGAAAGATGTGTGATTTTTACCCCAAATGTCATTAATTGAGAGGCTGCTTCAGGTTCTATGTTAAGGAGGATCCTGAGATCTTAATGGGAAAGAGCACCACAGCAGTTAGCAATATCTACCTTAGTCACTGAAGAGGAAAATGGGAAAACACTAGCTGTGTATTTTCTGACCCTCCCCTAAATTATTGAATGCTATGCTTTGGTTCAAGTACTTTCACAAATACACACACACACTCTTCATTTTAAAAGAGTTATTTCAATTACGCATTCTTAAATCTGATAGTTGCTATGTGATCAAGGCAATTTTATCCACGTGGCAACTACCTGGTGGTGCAAGCTCAAACATTTGAACGAGGCGTTGCAACTTTAGCTTGTAAAACAATGGTTGTAACCTGACGAATTATAAACATTTGCATATGTGTTTATTAGTCACATTGCCTGGAAAGGTCCTGAATAAAGACATCATGAAATGAATCATTCTGATGAACCAGAAAGGGAAAGAGATAAGATGTAAAAGGTGGAGGTTGGGCCTGGGAGGTTGGGCCTGGTGGAATGGAGAGTCTTTAACAGACCAGGCTCGCAAACATGGAAGAGCTCCTGAAAAAAAAGAAGAAATCTTGAGAAAGAAAAATCACCAAAATCAAGTCTTGTTATTTCAGGGTTTTTGAGGGTAGATGCTGACTATAGGGAACATCTTGTGAATGAGATGGTGTTCAACTCTGTTCCAAAATGGATAACCCTGAAATTGAAATCCACCAAGAGAAAAATCACATGAATTAAATTTCCGTAGTCTATCTTTAAACAGAATTTTTTGGGGGAAAATCTATTTAAAGCAAGCATTTAGAAACGCATCCTTTCCCTAGCATGATTATTATGGGCTTCATGTTGGCAGGAAGACTTCATTTCCAGTGATATTTTCCAATTGTTAACATAAAAAAGTCCCTGCCACTTTCTTTGCGATCCATAATTTTATATTTTTAATTTGGATAACTCAAGTGTCTCAAAGCAGAAATAAGCTGCATATTCATGAGCTCTGATTTGCTGTAATCATTATTTCTGAGGCGCTGCATCAGTGCAGACTCCAAGTACTTGAGCCCTTGTTCTCAAGCAATTATAACAGACTGGCTTGTTGCTGAGAGAGTTGGGAGACCCCACTTCTTTCTTTCCTCTTTGAAGGGTTCTGTTGGCCTATCTGAGGTCAACTTTCCTTGCTCCCAAACAGGGCTGATAATTAGTTGCTTCAACATTAGCAGGAGGGATAAAAGCCTGTTTAATATGTTAACTGGAGAATTGTTAACTTTCCATCAATCAGCCTTTGGTCATAAACAGCAAAGGGAAAAACCAAAGGAAAAGAAGAATCTATTAAAATGAGCCAAGCAGTAAGTAAAGAAAGTTTGAAAATATACACCAACACACAGAAAGGCAAATGATCCCATTAAGTAGAAAAGTAGGTCCTGGTAACTAGAAATAAGAGAGTGCAGTGGGGAATGGGGAGATGTTGATCAGAGGAGAAAGTTTCAGTTACACTGAAGGACCAAGTTTTAGTGATCTATGGCACTGTAGGTCGACCATGTTAATATATTTTATATTTTCAAATTGCTAAAAGAATACATTTTTAACATTCTCATCACAAAAAGATGTTAATTGGAATCCAGTGATAGATATGTTAATTATAGCTTGATCGACTCTTCTATAATCTATGTATAGATCAAAATATCACGTTGGGTGGCGCCTGTGGCTCAGTGGGCAGAGCGCCAGCCCCATATACTGGGGGTGGTGGGTTTGAACCCAGCCTCGGCCAAACTTCAACAACAACAACAAAAAAAAAAAAAAAAAAAAAATAGCCGAGTGTTGTGGCAGGTGCCTGTAGTCCCAGCTACTCAGAGGCTGAGGCAAGAGAATCGCCTACGCCCAGGAGTTGGAGGTTGCTGTGAGGCACCACAGCACTCTACCGAGGGTGATAAAGTGAGACTCTGTCTCTAAAAAAAAAAAAATCACATTGTACCCCATAAATGTACACGATTATTATTTTTCAATGAAAACTTAAAAAGTGAAATATTATAAAAATTATTTCTAACTCCAGAAAAGGAAAAATATGCCAATAACATTTTATACCTGGTATATGTGAAAAATATGGACACAAAAATTTGAAAAATTAAAACATGGCCAAACCGGGGTGGGGGGCGGGGGAGAAGTAGTAGGAACTGAAAAAACAACTAGAAGTCATTTATCTTCCTATGTAAAATTTGGTTTCTCGTAGTGGAAATAGCCCGGGCTATGGTTCTAAGAAACAGGAGTTTAAACGTCAGCTGTGCTACTTAGCAGCTCTCTGTCTGAAGATCGGTTCCTCGATCTCTTTATGTTTAGCTTCCTTCCTCAGGAAGGGAAATGGTCACAGTTTCCTCTAAAGGTTTGTTGGGAGACTTGAATGAAATCTAAGCAAAGCATATAGTATCCAGTCTAGTGCAGAGTATACACTCAATAAACATTAGGGTCTCGTCCTGACTGTTTCTCTTTTCCTCCCTTTTTGGCTAAATCACTTTTCCATCTTTAAAGACCTCACAGCTCCCCTTAGCAATCATTCCAAACTAAAACACATATATGATTTAGGTCATTTTTCTAAAAAGATAGAACCAGGAGAGCTCTCTTAAGGTCCTCTATCCATCTTCCTGCAATTAGGTTTTTCTTAGTTTTAGTAGAGAAAGCAAAAGCCAGGGTTTATAACCCAGATCCACCATTTACTAGAATTATGGCATTGAGGTCTCCATCCTTCATTTACCCCAGCTTTAAGATGGGGGTAAAAATAATCCCTATACCACAGGGTACCTTTCAAATTAAAAGAGATAAATTGTGCAAAGTGCTTACCATGGTAGCTGGGCAAAGTAATAGACAACAAATGTTATTCTATTCTAATCTTTTATATCTGTTCTAATCTTTTCATTTCCCCCAGAAAATGCAAATGAGAACAAAGTATATATAAGAGCTATGTCCTTTTTTCCTATGACGATTTAGCGATAGCTATGTGGCCACATCACCCAGTCCAGAATCAGTCTAAATTGACAGCTAGGTTCCACACAAAACCTTCATTTTCCACATGATGAGGTTGAAACCTCGAAAGTTAGATCCCTTTTCCAGAGGTTACATAGCAGATGAAATCTAAGATATTTAAGAACATGAGACTAAAAATAATGGTGCATCTTGGGGCAACTTCCCAGCTTCCCAGTATGGCTCAAGTCTGTATCTTTAGAAATCTGATCATCTTATGTCTGAAAAAATGTTTAAAAAGGTATTTTTCTGGTTTTTTTTAGGCATATTTAATTTGTTCCAAAATTTTCCATGCATAGGCAAGATGGGAAAATGTAGCTAACTGTACCTTTATTTACAAAATATTCATGACAAATTTTATTTTATTTTATTTTATTTTATTTTGAGACAGGAGCCTCAAGCTGTCCCCCTGGGTAGAGTGCTGTGGCATCAGAGCTCACCCCCAACTCCTGGGTTCAAGTGAGTCTCCTGCCTCAGCCTCCCGAGTAGCTGGGACCACAGGTGCCCACCACAATGCCTGGCTTTTTTTTTTTTTTGGTTGCAACTGTCATTGTTGTTTGGCGGGCCGGGGCTGGATTCGAACCTGTCACCTTGGGTGTACGTGCCTGGCGCCTTAGCCACTTGAGCCACAGGTACTGAGCCTCATTACAAAATTTTAGAAAATATTTACGTAATGTTCTCTATGCCTTGGGCACCTCTTTCTGCATACACACAGTCTTTTCTCCCACTCACAGCAAAAATAGTCCAATATATCTGTTGTTACGCAAGTTTGTTAATTTTTTTCTATGTATGGAGATTTTGAGAACACCTGGATTATCAGCAGACCACATACATAAAGCTGTAGTACATTTATCCATTGATTTATCAAATTAGTCAGTACTGAAGAAATAATAACCTTTTCTGTTGTTGCAAGCAAGGACAATATATTAAACATCTTTTCTCTCTGAAAGTACTTAGTAAAATGCTTCTTGATAGATAGTTGTAAAAGAAATAATGGAGACTTATCTAATTTTTCTTTCTGGTTCCCCTGCATTTCCCTGATTTTTTCCTCACCATGCCATTCACCAAAGACAGAGCTGCTCTTTCCCACCTCTGAGCCTCTGCACCTGCCATCCCCCTCCCCGGGATGCTCTTCCCCATCTCTTCAATTGGCCGCTTATTTTCATCATTCTGCTCTTGACTTAAGAGCCACTTCCTCGGGTGGTGCCTGTGGCTCAAAGGAGTAGGGCACTGGCCCCATATGCCGGAGGTGGTGGGTTCAAACTCAGCCCCAGCCAAAAAACTGCAAAAAAAAAAAGAGCCACTTCCTCACCCATAGCCTCGTGGCTCATACTGTGTGAACCCAGCTTCTCACTACCTTATACGCCCAGTGCCTTCTTTAATTGTGGTCATCATAGCTGAATGACCAGGTGGTGTGCTCCACACCAGCTATTTAAGAAAAGGAAACCTAACCTATCCCATTCGTGGCTAAGTGGCAAACATTGTGCCTACAACTTAAAAAGGCTTAATAAGTATTCATTGAAAAAGTGAGGAAAGGAAGGGAAAGCAGAGACCCAGAAAGAATTTTCCATCCAGTATTTGGAATACAGGAGCTGACTCCTATTGGCCCAATGTTAGGATTAGAAAATATGGACGACTTGCCTACGGCCATCCCACCCTGAACACACCAGATCTCGTCTGATCTCAGAGGCTAAGCGGAGTCTGGCATGGTTAGTTCTTGGAAGGGACAAAATATGGACTACTCAATGCACTTGATTTTCTTTCTTCATTATTTAAAAGACTAAGCAATTAAATTCATTCCAAGTGCCCCTCATTGGTGGGGTCTGAAGGCTTCACTCCCCAAGTGAGGCTTTGGCTTGATCCCAGGTGGTGATTAAAGCCTCTAAAGTTAAGGTTAGTTATTACATTGGGGACTTTTGTGTTTCTTTTGAAAATTGAACCCCACCTTCTATTCAAAAAATCGGCACTTATGCTTCAGTTTTTTGCTGGTTCCATTACAGAGAAAGAGCAAGTCGATTCTCAGGACAATGATTAAAATGCATTTTCCTCCCTCTCCTGTCAATAATCTCTCCATGTAAGTGGATCAAAGCTGACAGACCATTACAGCAGAACAGCACCCAGCCAACAATATTGACTGAAAAGCAACCACCTTGCTTATTTTCTGTTGACTTAATGATGGGACAGGCACAAACAGAACCTGCTCTCTGAGCTTTTAGTCCTTAATCCTGTCACGGTGCTTAACTACCACCATATTGGTCATGTAGAGAGAGAGATCCAGCTAAAAATAAAAGCTTGTCCAGGCACCTTTTGAGATTATCACAATGCCAAAATCACTCTTCCATCTAGAGTTTTCTCCCTTTCATCGTATCAATCACCAAAACATGCTCCCCAAATCCCGTATTAGAAATAATTTTTGCTGCAAAAACATCCTTAAACATTTTATAAATTTTATTTGTTAACTTATTTGGCCCTGGGTAATATATTTATACAAGTGATATCCAAACAGTAGAAATTCTTGTTTTCGATTTATTTTCATTTCGGATTAATATAAGGGTACAAATGATTAGGCTGCGCTGTTTTGCACATCTAAGGTAAAGTTCAAGCTGTAGTTGAGCCCTTCACCAGCGGGTGTGCTGTGTTCGCCAACGTGGTGCACGTGGTGTACGATAGGAGCTGACCAGGGCTCCCCGCTCCTGCCCTTGCCGGCTTCCCACCTCCCCCCTCACTTCAAACATTGCGTTCTTCTCTCTTGTGAATATGTATTTGTTTATCTATTGGCTTCATAAAAATATGGAACGCTTCATGAATTTGCGTGTCATTCTTGCTCAGGGGCCATGCTAATCGTCTCTGTAGCGTGCCAATTTTAAGATATGTGCTGCCGAAGTGAGCACAGGAATTCTCATGAGGTGAGAAAGTTAATCTAAAAAAATACGTTTCAAATCAATAAAATTTTTATGACCAGTACATGCAAGAACGATTAAAATCGACAAAATATGTTTTGTCAATATTTAACATTCATTCCATTATGATTTTTTAGCTTTTTTCTTCCTTTTTTGAACCAATTTTTAAACATATTTTTTTCACGTCCCAAACACAATCCTTTCTAAAGCTTCTAAGCCTTAATCTCTCTCCCAATAGTGCTTTACAAATAAATCAGCTCTGACGTGCCTAATCTGTGCAAAAATCAGATTTGGAACTGTTCACTTTCAATAGATACCATTCTTTATGGTAAAACTTATGGTAAGTAATCTTGAAAATGTGTCCTAAAATAAAATAAATACGTAAGATTTATGGGATAGAGAGATGATTAGGCTCTTCCCCTTCAACAAGAGACTTAAGAGAAATGAGATATTTTTGACATCCCTAAATACTGGGCCTACCAAATAGCGGGTTCTCAACTTTTTTTTTTTTTTAAGAGACAGAGTCTCATTTTGTTGCCCTTGGTAGAGTGCTATGGTGTCAGAGCTCACAGCAACCTCCAGTGCTTGGGCTTAGACAATTCTCTTGCCTCAGCCTCCAAAGTAGCTGAGTCTTACAGGCACCTGCCACAAAACCCGGCTATTTTTTGGTTGCAGTTTGGCCAAGACCCGGTTCAAACCCGCCACCCTCAGTATACGGGGCGGCACGCTACTCACTGAGCCACAAGCGCCACTCAGTTCTCAACCATGTTTACTCACGTGAGTTTACATTCTATAGAATGGCCCAGAAACAACATCAGTTTTTCCATCTAAACCAAATACCCACACATCCATATTTGGTGGTAGGAGTGATTATATTCAAGTATTTTACCATGAATTTACATTTCCTTTGTGTCCAACTATTTGGATGCTTCTGTTATGCTAGAAACTCTTTGCAGAAGTTGTTACATTCAGTTTCAAAGAAATAGTCTGCATACGGGCATTCTCTCACACGTACATTGAAAGAATTTGTAGTCATCAATACTTTCTAAAAATGTTATGTGGGGCTCCAATGTGATGAAATAATTTAGAGCATGCTATGTCATATGCTTTCTCCCAAACAGTTCAGGATTAGCACTTGAAGTAACTAGTAACTACTAACTTGAAGCATACGTTTTAAAATCGTATTGGTGATTAGGTCATTTTCCTCTTCCATTATGCGATTTTTCTGAAGCTCATCTCTTGAACAGAGATGAGTAATTCATATTAAAGTCTGCAAGATAGCAACCTTGGGAAAAAACGTGCGCTCTGACTTTTCCCCTTGCAGAAGCGACTTCATGAGTGGCTCCAGCTCATACACCCCATCAACCGAATAATGATGATGATGACTACTCCTTACTAAGCGTTGCAATATGCCAAAATCGTACAAAGCACTTTACCTACACTGCCTCTTTTAATTTCTACAGCAAAACCATGAAACAGATATTATTTTGTCCATCCTATAGAAGAGGCTCAGAAAATTTAAGTAAACTATGCAAAATCTCACCATGAGCAAGAGTGGCCATCAGAATTCAAAAAGGAAGTCAGCCTGACCCAAAAGTCAATACTTAGTAGTTGTTTTTTTTTCTTAATTAGTTTAATTCAACTGATTATTTAATAGGCACAGGCAAAATTCTAAAAGATGATGGAATTTTTTTTTTTTAACCAAACCAACTATGTGAGCTTTTTTGCAGTTTTTGGCTGGGGCTGGGTTAGAACCCACCACCTCCAGCATATGGGGCCAGCGCCCTCCTCCTTGAGCCACAGGCACCACCCAACTATGTGACATTCTGATGACAAAAATATTACTGCCTAAACTTCCAAGAGCTGAGAGGATTATTTCCTATTGTGAATGATTCAAGAATATCAAACTGGTAGTAAATACAGATACAATCTTGCTGGATGGGGGTTGGCGGATTCAGGTTTTCTCTTATCGGTCACATTAGCTTAGGAGATACACTCTAAGGAAGCTACAGCTTTTTATCGTCAAAGTAAATATTGATTGACTTTTCTCCAACTGTTGGAAAAGACACGGAAAGAGAATAAAGGGGTAAGCTGGGCTGAAGATGTGATCAAGTAGGAGATCAAAAAATAGAGCTCCACTCTGCTGGGCTCCTTGGCTTTAAAATGATTCCAGTAAACCAATCTATTTCACTACCTATTTGAATAATTCAACTTGACTTGGGTGATTTGTCAGAAAAATCAACAACCACAGAACTGGGAATATCCTTTTCCACTTGTGTAAGTCTGCATTGCTTTCTTGAAGCGTTTTTGGGTTTTATTTTGCAATCTTTTTTTTCCTTTTTTTGCAGTTTTTTGCAGTTTCAACCCACCACCTCTGGCTTATGAGGCCGGTGCCCTACTCCTTTGAGCCACAGATAGTAAGAGAATCACAAAAGATATAACAGAATTCAGTGGAGCTCCTCTTTCCACTTCTCACACTGTAGAATGTCTCGCTGGCTCTCTTGCTGTCTCTCACACGGGTGGCCGGGCACATGCAGCCAAATACCTTTATTTACTTCACAGTTGCCCGCAGAGCTCAACTCTACATAGGTTTTGATGACTCCAATATTATACCGTTCTGCAGGCTTTCATCAGAGACTTATTGGTACTGTTATGTCTCAGGCACTATGGACAACACAAAGCATAGATGATGAATAATCTATAATTGCCATTGGATTTTGATGGATCTTTATTTAAGGAGGCAGAGTTGTTTGGTTGTTTTTTTTTTTTTTCAAAGAGCCAACCTTTTTTAGCATTTGTATGCCAGACTGAGTGATTTTCATTTATTCTCTAGCTTAGTCATCAGAAGAGTCTCATGATATGGATTCTATTATGTTTTTTTCTCTTTTTGTCATTGGATGTGACGGAAGCTGAGATAAGTCAAATAATTGACAGAGGATCACAGGGTTAGTGACAGAACTACGGCTACTAGCAGAAACTCATATAACTAAACATCCACTGTGCACCACAAACTGTCTTCAGTTTATATAAATTAGCTTGTTGACTCTCAGTACCCTCTTTTGACTGATGCAGAAACGATTAGCACAGAGTTAGGCAAGGTCTACAAAGTTACCCATGCTAGAAGGAAGTAAAGTGAGGAAGCAACCCCCAGCACTGGGACACCAACTGTGGTTGTAATTCACAGACTCAAGTCGTACCAGGCCAAGACGGACACTTTAACCACCGTGGGGTGAGGCTGACAGATAAGGAGTGGATCTCACCATTCAGACGGTGTGCCTGTCTTCCTGGTCAGGGTATACTGAAGAAAGAAGACTTAAAGACGATGATTTATTCAATAAACCAAATGTAATATTTTAATACTACTTTCTCATCTCCATCTACACATTGTATTCTAAAGTTATAAAATACAGCGATGAAATGCGGCTCCATGAAAGTCCAAATACCTGTTCCTGTTTTGCAGCCCACCTGTTTTTCCTGTTTATAATGAAAGTAAGTGACTAATAGTCATCTGCACTACAATAACGCTTTCCAACTTTGAGCAGTGCGTTCCCTAACCGCTGTGGTAGCAGAAATTAGGTCCATTGTTATTCACCACTTTGTTTCAAAATCCTCTCATAGTGATGAGAGCTTGGAGCAGCCAGTTAATAAATTGTTATTAGATAAATGTTGGGGGGAAAACAAACTTATCTGAACAAGCATTTTGAGTTATTTACAGGGCTAGGACTAGAGTGAAACCAGTAAAGCTTTCGAATGGCACAATATTTAAAGGGGCATCAAAAAACACTTTGTGTCAGGTTTAAGACGGCTCAGCACAGAATTGTTATTGACGCTGTTCTTCTAAAAATTTTATTTTTTCCTCATCATGGTTTATTTCACATTAATTTTGTCCCATCCCTGATTACATACACTCCTTAATGTTTATTAATCCTTTTCTCTAGATAATTAATCATTTCATTTCATTTTTCTTCCCCAAGAAGACCAACTAGTCCTTATACTATGTAGTATATGTCGCTCAAACAACCACTTCTTCCAACAAAAAACTGAATCTATATGATCCCAACGTAAGAAGTTAATCTAGAAAAAAAACATATAGGAAACAAAGGTAATCAAATATTGCTTTATTGGTGAGAGACAGTAATACCTTTCATGGGTTACACCTTGTGTTTTCATCAACCTCTGTGATCAACATGACCAAGATAAAGTCTCTTAGCAGCCTCAGCAGATTAATTACAATTCTTTAACTTCTCTGCAAAACATTCTGACTGATGGCCACAGCAAACTGATGTTTGAGGCTGTATGTTACCTTCAAGAATGCTCCTGGCTTGAGACAAATTGTAAGCTTATTAAAATGGTATTTGTAATTAGTAAAATGAAACGCACACAGAAAAGAATAATGAGTGCAAAGGGGAAGAAAAGTTGTTATTTCTATGAGAACTAAACTTAAGTGCCTTAGGAAAAAACTTAATAAAAATAATATAAGACAAGACTGTAAAGAAATGACTCAGGCAAGGAGTCATCCTGGACTTAGAGAGAAGAGGATTTTAGATGTGGATGTAACTTTAACACAAAGTAAAATCTATGCAAAGAAAATCACAACTAGGGCGGCGCCTGTGGCTCAGAAGGGCAGGACACTGGCCCCATATGCCGGAGGTGGTGGGTTCAAACCCAGCCGAAAAAAAAAAAAAAGAAAAAGAAAATCACAACTAAACTTCTAGGTTAGGAGCAAAAGGGTTATTATTCTCACATCTGGCTGGAATCAGAGATGTAATTTCTAAATCCTAAATAAGCTCATTTCTTTTCCATAGCAAATCTAGATGAGGCTAAAACGCCATCCCCTGCAAAGAAAACCAGTGGAATTTCCAATGTTGCAATACAGAGAACAGTTATTTTTGATTATGTATGATTTCTATTTTATCATATGACTTGGAGTTGGATCTAGCTGTAATGTGTTAAGATTTGCATAAATATACTAATTCCAGTGACTGTTCCTCAAGGTGTAATGAGTATGGTTTACTGGCAAATTAAGCTAACCTGGTTCCACACTCATTTCTACCTTTAGGCTGGGCAGTCTTGGGCTCTTGGCTAAACCTCACTGACCATCAGCTTTCTCCAATGTAAAATCATGGGGATGATGTGAGAATTAAATGATGAGAATTATATGAAACAATTTATGTAAGAGCTGGTGCATGGCAGTTACCCTTCTCTGCTGTGAGGTAGTGCCCCCACGGGTTTAATTAAAGCTTTGGCTCTCTGCCTCTCAGTGAACAAAAAACTTTGAGTGTCATAATTAATGGAAGAAATCCAAAAAATAGAATGTCAGAACCACATGCAGGATAGAAACGAAATGAGCTGGCATCCTTTTTAAACTCCTAGACTCATTCCCCCGCTCTCCACACCCCCCTATATTAAGACGGGTCTCTGTGTTTGAAAAATGGCACGAGACTGCCATCTAGTGGCTATATGAGAGAAAGCCAAACCCTTTATATTTAAGAACGGGAGGTATGAATCCTTCCAAATGTCTAATTTCAAAAAATACCTCCTCTATATAAGACTAATTGGCAGAAAAATGCCAAATTTTTAAATCACAACAAAGCTACTGACGAAACACATCTTCTAGTTCTCTTCGACTGCGTGCCTTACCTTCTCAGCCAGGGTCTTGGTGTTCTGTGGTCTTACAGTTTTTCACCTGTTAAAACCAGCTGTCAGCCAGCTACTATGTTAAAAAGAATATGATTGATTTAAATTGATATTTTACTTTTAAAAATACTATTGCTAAGTCATTCCATAGGGAATTTGTATTTTAATTAGATTTAATGTAAACATTATTGTACTTTGCGATTTATTTTATACTCTATCTAAAAATACAATTATCTTCTTTAAATAGATTTGTTATGTGGACCTACTGTGTAGTGGTGAAGTCTGGATACTTTGTGTACCCCTCACCCAATTAACATATGTAACACCCATTAGGTAGTCTCTCCTCCCTCACCCCCTCTCGCCTTTCCAGGTCTTCAATGCTGGTTATTCTAGTCTTTATGTCCACGTGTTTTTATTATTTAGTTCCCACCTATAAGAGAGAACGTGAAGTATTTAACTTTCTGTTTCTGAGTTATTTTACATTTAAGATAATGGCCTCCAGTTCCAGCCATATTGCTGCAAATGGTAGATTCCAGAATTTCATTTTATGTAAATGGCTGAGTAGCATTCCACGGTGTATCTATGCTACCTTTTCTTTATTTTTTTGTTTGTTTGTTTTTAATTTCAGTAGATTTAGAGGATACAAATGTCTTTTTGTTACGTGGATAAATTGTGTAATGCTGAAGTCAAAGTGTACCCATCACCAGAATAGGGTACACTGTACCTGGTAGGTAGATTTTTAACCCTCACACACACCCCCGGAAAACCCTCATCCTCTCTCAGTTTTCAATATCTATTACACGATTTTATGACCATATATACCACCCACTTACTTCCCACTTATAAGAGAACAAATAGCATTTATTTTTCCAGTCTTGAAATATGTCACTTGGTATAATAATCTCTAGTTTTATCCGAGTTGATGTGAAAGATATTATTTCATTCCTTTTTATGGCTGAGTAGTATTCCATGCTATTTATATGCCATATTTTCTTTACCTACTCATCAGTTGATGAGCATTTAGGTTGATTCTATACTTCTATGATTGTGAATTGTGAATGCTTATTGAATTTTGCATCAATAAGCATTCAGGTGCAGGTGTCTCTTTAATAAAATGATTTCTTTCCCTTTGAGTAAATAACCAATAGCAGAATTGCTGGTTGGAATGGTAGGTACATCCAATCTCAGTTCTTTGAGAAATCTGCATACTGTTTTCTATAGAAATTGTACTAATTTACATTCCAATTAAGCACATATAAGCATTCCCCCTACTACATCCTCACCAACATGTATTGGTTTTGGTTTCTTTTTTTTTTTTTTTAACTTTTTAATGATTCTGACAAAGTAACATGGCATCTCTTTATGGCCTTTATTTGTATTTCTATGAGGATTAGTGACATTGAGTATTTCTTTATATTTGTTGATCATTTGTATCTCTTGTGAAGAAAGAAGTTCTTTGCCCACTTGGGGGATGGATTTTTTTCTTGCTGAGTTCCTCATAGATTATGAATATGGGTCCTTTGCTGGATCCATAGTTTGCACATATTTTCTCCCATTCTGTAGTTTGTTTACTCTGTTCTTTCTTCTTCTGCACAGAAGCTTTTCGGGTTAATTAACTCCCATTTGTCTATTTAGTTTTGTTGCATTTGCCTCTGGGGTCTTAGCCATATATATTCTTTTTTTTTTTTTTTTTTTTTTTTGAGACGGAGGCTCAAGCTATCCCCCTGGGTAGAGTGCCATGGCATCACAGCTCATAGCAACCTCCAACTCCTGGGCTCAAGGGGGTCTCCTGCCTTCGCCTCCCAAGTAGCTGGGACCACAGGCGCCCGCCACAATGCCCGGCCATTTCTTGGTTGCAGCCATCATTGTTGTTTGGCGGGCCGGGGCTGGGGATTCGAACCCACCACCTTAAGTGTACGTGGCTGGCGCCTTAGCCGATTGAGCCACAGGCACCGAGCCAGCCATATATATTCTTTACCTAGACCAACATCCACAAGAATTTTTCCTAGGTTTCCTTCTAGAATTTTTATAGTTTCTAGTCTTACAGTTAATCTTTAGTCCATCTTGAGTTGATTTCT
>CAUYQV010108868.1:0-42253 GCA_963574575.1 Galagoides demidoff
AAACAACAATGATGGCTGCAACCAAAAAATGGCCGGGCATTGTGGCGGGCGCCTGTGGTCCCAGCTACTTGGGAGGCAGAGGCAGGAGACTTGCTTGAGCCCAGGAGTTAGAGGTTGCTATGAGCTGTGATGCCATGGCACTCTACCAAGGGGGATAGCTTGAGGCTCTGTCTCAAAAAAAAAAAAAAAAAGATGTTACATAGACCATCTTTTTAGGAATAACTCTATTAAATGAGTTATTTAAGGTGAATGTATATTCCAGGATTAAAGAGAATGCAAACAAAAATGAGATACATGAACTCTTTTATTGTGAATAGTTACAGTAGTTGAAGTAAAAAAGAAACACCTCCAGAAATAGAATTTGTCAGGAATCACAAATTTTCATGAGTTAACCTTTTCAAGAAAGGAGAAAAGTCATCTAAATTCCTTTCCGTACTAACAAGCTTGGCATTCCTACCCATGGGAATCTGAGGACGACTGGCTTTAACAGTGTGAGAAAAAAATGTCTTCTTTCGGCATTCTATTAGAAGGGAAAAAAATCAGTTTGAGTTTGACCTTGTTTTGTTTTTCACACAGAATGAGGGTCCAGGATTTTGTTTATTTATTCAGTTTTTATTTTTATGTTCTTTGCCACTGGCTAGGGCTCCAGGAGGTAGGATAGGGAGTGGAGCTGCCATACTTTAAAAACACATCAGTGAAAAAAAAGAGACTCTACAAAGAATTCCAGACTCAAAAGATACTTCTCTTCAAAGCCAACAGCTGTAAGCTTCATTTTCTCCACAAGTCCCTGCATTCTTTTTCCTTCAAGAATGATCTATTTTAGCCGATAATGTCTCTTTTCCTAAATTACCTCCTGAAATGGGTAGGGGAACATGTTTTTTATTCTTCCCCCATTTCTGTAATCTCTCCACTTAAAAGAATCAGAACAAATTCCTGTCCTACCCACGTAAAGATGGCATTGCCGGGTCTACTCCATCAGGGTGGCTCTTGGGATTGTTTCACTGGGCGTGGTCTAGGTTGTACCTACCCCTCCCCACGGTTGGCAGGTGTTCCTAGGGGCCAGCCCCCCATCACAGGGACACCTCTAGTGTCTGTAAGAAAAATTGGGGGACCATGTCAGGATTCTGCCTACCAAAATGGGCAATAATATCTTATTGTAGAAGATGTTATTTTCTGAAACATTTTACTCATCTATTCATGCGTGTGTGTGCTTCCATAGATTTTTTAAAAACTGTAATATAATCAAGGTGCTAATAATTCTTATCACTGGGAAGGTGGGAAAGTAAATATTTATACTCATACTTTTGTTTTGGGGTTATTTTCTGATATTTGTATATAAATGCACATTAAAAAGATGAGCTATTTTAAAGATATTGAAGTAACAAATAACTTTAAGATGATAAGCCCGCATGATAAAAGCCCAAACAGAAGAAGATGCTAGTAGTATTTCCTAAGTTACTGACTCTCTTACCAGTTGTACTAACTTCCTTTGATATTTATTTAAGACAGAGACGCTCAACGCAGGGGTAAGGGCAGAGCTTTGAGATCACTAGGAACAGAAAGCAGAGAAATTGACAGGAGCACTCACTCCGGAGCTCGTGGGCAGGGTGATTTCTCCCTGCATGAATTATCATAAAAAAGTACAGAAGATTCATGACATTGCTCTTGACAGCATTGAAATTCTCTTTAATGGGGGTATGACCTAAAACAAACCTTTGATACCTGATCACCATGATGGGCTGTTTATTTATTTCTTCTCCTTCATTTCCAGCAGGGGAGATGATTAATGTACCTACCTTTCCCAGGATGGCCTCTGTGTACAAGGTGCTGTCCTTGAAGGACATTCAATGTTTTAAAGTGCTGATCCATCTAATTCCTTTCTTCTAGGCTGTCTGGGGAGGCACACCCACAGTCACCCACGAGGATTGCCCTCCAACCTGTGTGTGTGTGTGGGGGGGAAAGACCAAAATGGGAGCTAGAGAAGATTATTGATGAATCACAGGTGAGGCGTTTTCTAGGTGACATGGGAAGCATACACACTTGTGAGCAGGCTTCAGATGTGTTCAGATAAAATGGGGGCGTATAGTAAGCAGCTGTTGGATGTATGAAGGGCTTTCACAGAGATGACAAATGGCAACTACATTTTTGTTATTACCACTATTATTTTTTTAATTGTGAGCAAACATACATAGCCTAGAAGTTACCATTCTTAATTTGCAGCTCGGTAGTATCTTGTCTATTCCCATCGTTGGGCTAAACAATCTCCAGAACCTTTTCATCCTGCAAGACTGAAACTCTGTACCTGTTCAACACCAGCTCTTTCTCTGTCCCTCAGGCCCTGGAAACCACCATTCCACTTTCTCCTTCTATTGATTTGACCATTCTGGATCCCTCATGTGACGGGACTCACAGTCTTTTTATGGTTGGCTTATTTCACTTTGTGGTTCTTCCATATTCTATCACGTGTCAGAATCTTCTTTGTAAAGGCTGAATACTGTCCCTCACGTACCACGTTTTGTTCATTCGTCCACTGAAGAACAGTTGGGTGGCTTCCTTCTTTTAGCTACTTTGAATAATGCTGCTATGAATGAGTATACACAAATATGTAATTAAGTCTCTCCTTTGATTTCTTCTGAAACTCAATTTCACTACCAATGCCCAGAAGTGGAATTGCTAGATCACACGGTAATCCTAGTTTCAACTTTTTGCAGTACTACCATATGATTTTCCATAGAGGCTGTGCCATTTTACATCATCACCAACTTGTTTTGTTTTTATTTTTTATGATTTTTTTTGTCTTCACTCAGATGACTGCTTGATTATAACTGGGTTTGGGGGTATCTTGAGGTCAAAGGTGGTTTCTTAGAATGTAAGGATGTTTTACAAAATTTTGTATCCCTATAGCACAGTACTGAGAACATCGTAGGAGCTGAATATTTATTGATACTCCAACGGTCCCATATATAATAAGTTGCTAATAGTCCATCCCTGGGAGGTAAATGGCAGAAACTTAGGAATCAGGGTGTTGGTGCAAGAATGTCAGGAGTTAGAGACCATTGTGCAATCCTTTAGGCCAGTGACCCAGTGCCATTATTTTCAGGATGCATCCTTTTTTTTTTCTGTTGACAGAAGTTGCATTAGTGACAACAATACAGGATGGGAAAACTGAAGGATCAGGGCACATTAGGTGTCTGGGCACAGGAAATGAGGCTTAATAGTGGTATCTACAGAGACAGCTCACATAATGGTAATAAAAGAGAAAGAGCTGGAGTTTTCAAACTTCAGTGAACTCAGGAAAATTTGCATAGTCTTTTGGATCCTGGGCTTCACTCTCAGATACTCCCAAATGCAGATAGATGATTGCCAACAACTGTCAGGTGATAAAACTAGCTCTCGATTACCTGCGCTAACATGCAGAAAGGTGTGTTATACTGAATCAGCGGCTCTGCGTACTGGGCCGTCTGCTGTTGTGGCCAGTGCTAGGCTGGCTACTTGATCACCTGGGGGACTTGCTACTTTAAGACATACCTGGGCTCCAAGTTCTCAGTGTGTGCTAAATTATTCTCATGGGTTGGCAATTTGAAAGAAGTTCCACTCTTCCCGGTTCTATAGTGATGATTAAATTCAAGCTATGTCTGAGTACTTGAGATAAAAGAACCCAGGTGGGGACCCTATAATTAACTTAAATTTCATCCTGGCTTCCCTAACTCTAAGGTGAACTTGACTCAAACTCAGCATCACAGTCTGTACAAGTCTGGCCCCTTCCGCGTGCCTAGTGGAACTCTACACCATATTCCTCCCGGTGCCTCTGTGTTTGGGCGGCTTGCACGTGTGCCGTCTGGGTGGGGCTCTACCCCACCAAGGCAATCACTTCAGCTCCTTCTAACTTTTCAACTTCCCAGACCGGCTCATGATATTTTGAGGTTAATAACTTAACTGAAGATCCACGGAGTTAAGAGAGGTGCCATATTGCTACGTGGCAGTGGCCCACCACTGGATAATTTCCCCGCACCATCTTCTAGAGTATTTCAGAAAAAATCCATGCTGCCAACATGTGCCCTCCGTGGTCATTCAGCTCCCTGGGAATTAAAATAGAGACTGCCATTTCCTGATCAGAAATTTAGTAAGATTAAATTTCATATTTCATTACCAATAAATCTGTTGGGAGGAGGAATCATGTTTTTTTTTTAATCAATAAGATGTTATCTCCTCCAAGACTCAGGGACCTGAATCTATACCAGTGTTTTTCAACCCTTTTTAATCTCACAGCACGCTTGAACCTATGCTTAACCTGTTGATAAAAAAAAAAAAAAAGAGTAAAAAGAGAACATGCTTGCTGTGCTTTGAACTTTCTTTGAAAATAATTTAATTAATGATCTTTAAAAATTTTTGTGGCACGCCTGTTGAAAATCACTGAACTACACTCTGGAAGCACCTCCAAACTATATAGAGATTTTGAGGATGGTATGGGGAAGTTCTGCACCATCAGACTCTCCCAGTTTGCCTCAAAATCCCTCCATTTTGCTTTGAGCCAAGAAGAGTCTCCTAGTGATTCAGACCAAAGCATGGGGGTTCCCTGATTCTTGTAGCTTGGAGTAGGCAGCTCTGAAGCTGTATCCAGGTGGCTGAGAAGCTTCTCAGATTGTGTTCTCCTATCCCCATGTCTAATCTCAGTCCTCTTTGTTTTCAATATTCAGATTGTAGGATTGCACTAAAAAGTGTTTTTCCCAACAGTGATTGAATTACATTACTTTTGCTGGTACTTTAAGTACCCTAAGTATCCCAGTTACTATCTTTGGACTTGACCCACCCATATCATCACTTGATCTCCTGAGGGAAGTGGGTAGGATAGAAGGAGGCTAGAGGGAAACAGAGTCCTTCTGGGGCCACTTATCAGTTTCATCAAATTGCTATAACAGCTTCTGATTTCTGATGGAAACAGAAACAACAATATTTTTATTAAAAATTGATTTTCACCATTTTTTGCAACCCACTACCTTGAGCACTGAGTTTGTAGAGATTCAGTGTAATTGAGGTTTGAACTCTGTTTTTATTTAGTTGAGCTAGAGTCTTCATTGGTCACTTTAGGTCATTCATTCAGGCAATATATTTTATTGTTTTATTATTTTTGTGGGCTACAGTATGTGTGTTCTTATTTTATGTATATTCTCATACTAATCAATCATATACATTTTAAACATATACCCCCAAACAACTGTAATAGAATGAGAGAAACAAAACAGAAGGAGGAATTTTAGCAGGACACCAGATGATGTGAGATACCCCAAAACAGACTACACCACAGTTCTCGTCTGCAGGTTGGTGTAGGAGCTTCGTTCCCCATCGAGTGACTTGGGGAGTCATCGCCCCAGTGTTTCCAGGCTTCTCTACAGTCTGAGTGTGAGGCTCAGCATTATCTCCAGGAGTTAACTACAGTCTCCAAGAAGGAGGTTGATGGAGACAGTAGAGAGATAGCAAGTGACCCACACAGGTTATGTGTGAAGGACATGGTATAAAAGAGGGTTGGGCACACAAGAAACCAAGGTGAGCACACACATGTGTACACACACACACACATCAAGATCAATTCAGCTACAAATACATTTGAAATTTTACAGTCATTCTCTAAGACCATTAGTGACCTGGAGCTCAGGGAAGAGATAAATCACCAGGATCACGATAGTGTGATTCCCTGGGTGTCTGCACTTCTTCCCAGGCTGTCCTGTGCACTGCAGACTCCTGTCGGTAGAACCCTGTGTTTCTGCTCCTCAGTCCTCTGAAGCCAGGAAGTAGAGAATCGCCATATCCTGACTTCTGTCTTGGTTTTTCAGTACACTATCATCTAACACTGCCTTTACTTCAAATTCAATAGTCCTTGTATTTTTTAAGCAACTGTTGTGCTCAGGCAAGGGCTAATTTTATTGAGCAACTACTGTATACTCAATAGTGTCAGACCCTGGGTGTGTAATGGTGAACAAGACCTGTGAGTCTAGAAGGAAAGCCTCTAAATAAACAAATACACAACATAATTAGATGGTGTAAGCATCAAGAAGAGAACCGTAAAAAGAAGCTAAGACAGAGAATCAAGTAGGATATATACTTTGTAAACAAAATCGTGGAGCCCTTTCTAAGGCCATGACATCACAGCTGAGACCTTAGGAGGAAACACACCGAGGAGAGCCATACGGGGAAGCTTAAGGCAGTTTCTCAGGCCAAGGACCTGGCTGCAGCAGAGTGAGTGGCAGGGAGACATCAGGGTGGCCGGAGCTGCAGAGCTGTGAACTCACATGACTTGTGAGGCTGCAGGGAGAAATGCACAGCTGTGTACGGGACAGACAGGAGAAGAACACGAGTACAAGCAGGAAGCCCCGTTAGACGGTCACTAGCTAGCCTGCACAGTCTGCCTTGTACAGACTTTCAGTGTGGAATTTTTCATGATCAAGGGTGATTTATTCTTTCCTGATGTCTCCCTTACTTGACTATGCTTTTTTAGGCCACAGGCTGGGATTTAGAATTTATTTCATGCCTAATACATAAGTGTTAACTAAATATTTCTTGAGTATGTGGTTGTAGTACCTGCTCAGTTAGCTTGAGATGTGATTACTATATCTCCCTGGTACCTAACGGAGCGCCGTGCATAGGGTACATGTGGGGGATTAGTTTAGGGGCTCTGCCTAAGCACCACATAGGAAAGAATATTTTTTCTGGCATTTTCTCGTACTTCACCATATAATCTTACCTGAAGAGAGCTAGGAGCAATTGTCTATGAATTATTCATTCCGACGCACACCCTGTAAAACATCCCATGTCTCTAACCTTTTGGGACTGCGAATCTTCCCCATCCAACATGTAGCGTGAAACCTCTGCGGCTGCACTTTACCAATTTCCCCTCAGCTCTTTTTCAGTTCTTGGCTCATGTGAATCAGGAGGCCAAAAAGCTCTTCTGGGAACGCACAGCATGGACATATATTTTTTACTATCGCAGCAGAATTGTTTTGAATACACTTCGGCCATGAGGTCAAAGCTCTCCACAAGGAATACTCCGGCAATAATTCTGCTGCCCTCTAGCCGAGAGTGGAAATCCCTCCGGATCGCTGGCATTACCCTGCAAGGAGGTTCTGAAATGACTTTACTCACTTCCCTGTCCTTTCTGTGCCTATTGAAATTCTTCCAGAATGCCAACAGTAACCTTCAGCCAGATGCCAGAATAACTTTTATGTTCTAGAAGGGTTTCTGTAACAATTTATTATACAACATAACACAAGCTTGCTTTTTAAAGAAGAGGTCTGCTAGGCGCAGCCGGTCAGCACTGTGCTAGAGATGTCCTGGGGTAGGTTCCTTCAGCTTTATCAGTAGCTCTGAGAAATTATTTAAAGGGATTGTGACAGGCCCAGCACAGGTGTAAATGAGAGGTGTAGGTTTTCTGGTTAGGTTTTTGCTGCACCCTTCCTACGCCATTTTTACGTCCCTTCCAACCATCAGTTTCAGAGTCACTGAGCGTTCAGACTTGGCTCCAACACTTACATTGAATAAAAGCCGGTGAACTTGATCAGAAACAAAGTGTATTCTCATAAGCTAGCCTCAAACTTGAACACACAGAAATCAAATTATTTTTAAAATTTAAAAACATAGAATTTTGTCTATTTTTATTCATTTATCGATTTGTTTATCCTTAAAATATTTATTAAGCACCCACTGTGTTTGATACTTCATTCTGATGCTGTGCTTGGCTCTAGAGATACACAGGTAAACCAGGGAGACGTGCAGTTTGCAATGGGCCAGGGCCTCCTGTGTCATTCAGAATTCTGTTTGGAGATGGAATTGGCACTAATGATTTTCACAGGACCAAACATAAGATCTATGCAGTAAAGTATCAATTTCTTGGGCCTGCCTTAACAAAGCACTACAAACTTGGTGGCATAAAATAGTGGAAATTAATACTTCCATGGTTCTGAAGATGAGGAGTTTGTAATGAAGGTGGTGTTGGTTCACTCCGAATCCTTCCTTGCCTCTCGCAGCTTCTGGTGGCCTCTTGTGTCCCTTGGCTTGTGACAGCATCACCCCAGTCTCTCCTCTGCCTTCCCAAGGCCTCCTCCCATGTGTCCTCCTGAAGCTCTCTCCTCAGGATGCCAGCCATTGTGCTTATGGCCCTCTCTAACCCCGTATGACCTCTTCTTATCTAATTGCGTATTCAGAGCTTCTGGGTGGACATGAATTTTTAGAGACACCATTTAACCCACTCCAACAGTGGGCTCATTTCAAAAGAGCAATTAAAGTTTTTTCCTTTGCCTTTATTTATATATATGCAAGTAAAAATGTACCTGAATATGTGGCTGTGATCATATCATATTATTCTTTATTAGTGTAAAGAATAATATATTTTTTCATTTTTTCTCTTTTGATTTCCACCTTCATCCTGTTCCCTAAAGTTATTTTACACTCCCTAGCCGTGAAGTAATCCACTTTGATAATCTAGCATATATTTTGCATATTGATGTATTTTCACATAATAACAATGTACATATTTAGTGTATTGAAGGCAATGTTTCTCTTTTTTACTTAAGTGAGATCTTATTAACCACACATTGTATCCCTGATTTGATCTCTCAACAATACAGTGTTGAATCCAAGTGTATTTCCATAATTCATTCTTTTAAGTTTCTGTATAATAATTCAATGGAAAGTTGTATGCAGCATAGGCACCTACTTCTCAGTTGATGCCTATTCTGGGCTATTATTTTTTTGCTATTAAGAAAAATACTGTAATAGATATCCTTGTAAGTTGATGCTTCTATTTCTCGGAGGTAGTTTCTGAGGGTGGGATTTCTGAGTGTGTATGTATAATTTTAATAAATTTCTGAAAGAGTGCTTTCCAAAAAAGCTGTAACAGTTTACATTTCTTATGAGCCATCTTGGCGATTACCCTTTGCCTACATCTTGTTGGTAATGTTTCTTCCAATATTGAGTCTAAACTACACCCTTACTCTTACTTTAATTTGCATTTCTCTGCTAGTTTAAGGATTATGTTCTGTGTCAGTTGGACTTTGACTTAGCTGGTCTGTGAACTGTCTCCTCCTCTCCATCGGGCGGTTTCCCTCCCTCTTGCTGGTTTGCAGGGGCTCTTTGTATATTGCAGATGTTGCTTTCTTTGTGCTTTGCTTTGCAGTTCCTGCCCCCACCCCACCCCCAACCAGTCATTTATTCTTTGACTTTGTTCATGGTTTCTTTTGCCACACAATTTTTTAAAATTTTTATATAGTCAAAGAGTTGTGTGTTTTCTTTTATAGCTTCTGGTCTCCACTCCCGATGAGGTTCCTTCCTGCCATGGCATTGCATGTGAAATCTCTTCTATTTCTTCCCAAGAATTTCATTTCCTTCAATTACTTTATTTTACTATTTAGTCACCTTAAGTTGAGATAACAAATGATTTACTCCTTTTCATTTTATTGTGGGTCAGTCAACCTAATTTTAACTACTCAGCACATAGTATAAATAACAATAAATCATAATCCGAAGGATAGCCAACTCTTTTGTTGAGATTCTCTATACATGGAGTCCAGTAAAATGAGCAAAGAATACTGTAGAAGAGCTTAGTTTTATATTTTGAAATGCAAGGCATATGTATAACATTCACAATACCTTGCTAAAATCTTTATAAAAGTAGTATTCTCTTGAAGAATTCATTGCAAAATCTCTCAAAGCACAGAAATCTGAGAGAAATTGTTAATGTGTCAGTTAAAAGAATCCTGATTAAATTTTATGGATGGTGACTAAGAATTCCAAAAAACATGATTTTACTATTATTTTCTTCAGTGACAGGAGGCAACATTGTTCCATATATGAGGACAATGGAACGTGTAAATGAAAGGTTTTGATCAACATTAGACCTCTTTTCCTTTTGCAATGTAGTTTTTTGCTAGTGGTACTAGACAATATGCTTGAAATGTTTTAGGCTTATCCTCCCTTCACATTACAAAAAAAAAAGCCACAGATGGTGATTGAATTATTTAGAAGGGGACACGTCATATAGTTATGGCAACTATGATGTGTTAGATAATCTTAAATTCCAATGCTTCGATCATTTGGTAAGCCAGGCATCCCAATAAAGTTTGTAGCTTTGGAAAGACAGTTACTGAGCAATAATAAAGGAGTCTCCGGGTCAAGATGCAGGGGTTGAGGTCCCAGCTTTCACTCCAGATTGCTGAGTTATGGGGATAGTTAGGTTGTTTAACAAAAGAACGTGCGTTCTGTATTCAGACAAAACTGACTGGTTTCAACATTTACATTTTCTAACTGGCTGGCTTTGGAAAAGTACACTTTTAAGACTTCCTGAACAATTGTTTCCTCATAGCAATTTCTTTCAGAAATTCTAGAAAATTACTCTGACCTCACGAGATTTAAGAATAAAATGAAATTATATAAACGCTCTGGCTCAAAACCTGGCAAATAGTAAATATTTAATGCTTCGATATTTTATGCATCAATTGTTCTTTTCCCAACTGAAGACATGATACCTCCGGCATAGCACTGCAGCATCATGCCTAAGAACACAGGATTCGAGTTGAGGAAATCTGGGTTCAAACCCCAGCTATGGCTTTACAAAACTCCGCAACTTTGAGCAAGTTGTATGAAGTTTCAGCTTTGATTTTAGGATTCATCTCTGGTCTGCTATCTCGTTTCAGCTCTAGTCTTAGGTTTTGGACAATTATTCCACTTGCCAATTTCAATTTCATTGTCACTTTTGATATCCTTGAATTTCTGCATGATTGGTAAGTTCCCATCACATCTAGTCAGTGTAACAATATTACGAACACAAGTGAGGCATATCTTTCAGATGCATTGCTAGTTTATGCGATGGGTTGGACTATTGTTTAGGGAATATTCACTTCTCTCCCCTCCCATGTACATGAAGTATACTTCCCCATTGATGTTGGGCTTGGCCCTGTGATGTGTTGGGATGATAGGATGTGGGTGTTTGTGATGTAAGCAAAGCCTTAGAATGTCCTTATGGAGTGGACTTGCTGTCCTCCCCTCACCGTTGCCACCAGAAGCTGCCGCTCCATCAGCCTGGAGTCCAGAAGACCCAACTACATGGCAGACCCAAGCCCAAGCTGCAGCGATATGCCACATGCAGCTCTCGTCCTGTTCCTTGAATCAGTTACCTGGTCTGGATCAGCTGGCCCTCAGCTGACCTACAGACACATGAGCAAGAATAAATAGTTGTGGTTTTAAGCCACTGAATCTTGGGGGGTGGTTGGTCGTATAGCATGGCTATCTAAGACAGCTTGTGAACATGTACTTTTAAATATAGGTAAGCATTTGAGATTTAGCTTGGCATGAAATTTTTAAGAGCTTTGTATCATAAAACTTCACTGTCCATTTGATACATAAATGTTTGTGCTATGATAATGAACAATCAAACTGACTTTGTGTGTGGAAATAATGGTTTTAAAACGTTCAAACATTTAAGGAGTGAAAAATTTGCAAGATGAATGTTCATGGAGTTTCTTAGTGAGATAATTTTTAAAAAATTATATATTCTTTGATCTAGCAAATGCTTGTGAAAGGTAAAACAGCAGTGGAGATTAGAGGACATCATCATTCTGGTCTTTGTAGACCACTAGTATTTTGTGTGATAAACAAATAACTGGCAACTGACTTGAGTTTGAACTACTTATTTCCAGAGAAGTTGTCTGAATAAGCGAATATAGTACTCTTGGGAGGACTTGAACTTCAGTAAAAATTTCCGTGAATTCTCATGAGGTATTCATCATCATCATCATCTTCTTCCTCTTTAACATGGTATCTTCCTAATCACCGTATCAATTAGGATAATTTGGTTGAAACTTTATTTGAAACTAATAGAAACATACTGGCTGTTTAAGCATAAAGAACATTCGTTGGAGGGATACTGACCAGTTCACAGGCCAGCCAGGACATAAGGTCCATAAGTACAAGAGCCCTGGGTGTTCAGGGTGTAGGAGGAGCCTAGGGAGAAGGGTTTCTCCAGTAATCTTTCCAGGGTGCTTCTCTTGGAATGAATGATCTTAAATCTTTTGTGTCTTATTGTTACTTTATTCAAGATTCCAATTCTAAGAAGTAAGCACCTGAATAGCCTATGCAGGAGAAAACCACTGTGGACCCCTGCAAAATTGCCATTTCCACCAGAGATATCAGGAAGTTCCTATCAGAAGAAAGTGAAGTGGATACTGGTCCACCAAAGGACACCACCTTGCCACTACATTTATTACTATTGGGATGAATATTTTTCCATCATCATCTTTATTCTCCATTGCTAGGAGGTTGAAGGAGAAGACTTAGACCTGAGACCTACTTCAAAAGTAGGGTGTCAGGCCTTAGGGCTGGGATAGAATTTATGGCTGCATATGAGATAAATTGTGAGAGAAGTCTTCAGACAGAAGTAGAATTTTTTCTGCTGTGCACCAATTTGGGACACTTATTCATGTGTGATAGGACATAGAGAATTAGATCTGTAACTTGTGGCCTTCTCATTTCCAGATCATTCTTTTTTTGAGTACAAAAGGAGGCAAGAAAAGGCTTTCTCTGCTGCACTCCTTTCAATACAAGGATTCCTTGTGTTAACTTTGGATTCAGTCAAAAGTCTTCACTTAAGGACCAGAAATGCCATGAGTTTCCTTAAGGCGGCGGGTTTCCCAGCCCTGGCTGGGTTTCTCCACAGGGTTTGCTAACTTCCTCTGAGGTCTCTACCAACAGAATGAGGATGTTTTCCTTCCTTGTTGAGTGAGGCCTGTTTCACCAAAGATTTTACCTTGTTTCTGGCCATGTCTCCATATTAGTATCTTAGTCTTCTCAATACTTTTAAAAGTTACTTTCATTTTCTGATCTTTGTTATAATTTACTTAGGTAGTTAATCACTCTGTTTCATGTACTTCGGATTTGGCTGTAGAAAAGACAGGCCACAACGTTGCCCATACTTGAAAGATTAATTGGGGAAGGAGACTAAACCAATGGTTATACAAATGATCCTGGTTTTCATCAAATAGCTGCAAAAGAGACATGTAGGTGGGATGACAGTCTATATCTGATGGGGACTGACTCAAGCATGGAGTGTCAGGAAGTCTTTCCTCAGGACCAGAGTTCAAGGTTGAGCAGGTGTTATGTTCAGAGGGGCAGGACAGAGGGAGCAGGGGCTGAGGGCTGGGTAAGAAGGAAGGCCAGAGGTGGAAGGACCTCCGCCTATTGGGCAAATCCTAGGAAGACCTGTTCCTGGATTGCATGAAGAGATTGGCGAGAAAGAAGGTTCTTCTTTCTTTGCAGTGCTAAGGACGGCAACTTTTAACATTCCAAGATGTTCCATCTTACTAAGCGGCTGATCTTGACAACGTTTCAGAAAGGGAATGGAAGAAATAAAAAGAAATATTAGAAGAAGAGAATGTTGGCTACTTCTCCTTACGTGGGGGTATGCTCCATGAAAGCATCATATAACCACAACGCTGTCTGGTTTCACTTCAGCGTTCCACCTCTCAAGCCACGGCGACTAAGGAGAGATGCAAATAACATCCAGGGTTTGCGTCGTCTTCAGCCTTTCGAAACCCTTTTAAAGACTAGTCATTTTTTTTCTCCGTTGGACGCTTGGAAAATTTTCAGAAAAACAAGTCAGGCCGAGCAGCAAGCCCTGTGTGCACACACATTCCCTGTGACCTGGGGTTTCCAGTTCAGCGGGCCAACTCCCTTGTCATCTTGGGTCCTTTATTACAACAAAATATTATTTTAAAGCTGCAGGAACGGTAATTAGAAGCAATTGAGTTTTATCAACTAACACAAACTGTGGGATTTGGAACTTGGATTTTAGCTGGTATTTTAATGAAGTGTGTGTTAACGACACCAAATCTTCTGTCAGGGCGGCAGCTGAGCTGCGTATACAGACCTCTGATGGGGGGACCATGTGTTAACGCTCAGGGGCGTCAGGCGTATGTGGGACTCTGCACAGCCACACCTCACAAATCTGTCTCCCAGGCCCACTTTCACTTTCTCCTTCTTCTAACGAATTATCTCATAGTCCTCACATTTGTTCTTATACAATTTAAGAATTAAAGATGATTGTGGCCGGGTGTACATGCTGATCATGGGTATTTAGATGTGAGTACGTTTTCCCTTCGCTCAATTATCTCATTTTAGCCAAAAATGATCAAAGGACACTAACAGAGGACTAAAGTGAGAAGCAGGAGATTGAGGAGGGAAAGAGAATAAAAGAAAGAAAGAGACAGGACGCTCCCTAATTGGAAATGAACATTTTTAGTGAAATAAATATCTGGAGGAAGCACAGTGGTTTCTTTTTTTTAAACAGAACCTTCTAAAATTTGGCCAAGGGCCTTTTCAGTTAATATTTTCAAAGAATAACCTGGAAGTTTCTAAAGAAGCTCACACAGCCAGGGCCAAGACCATCATGGCAGAGCTGAGCCTTTTTAAAAGATTAAAGACATGTTCCTATTAGGACAAAACTCTGACTAGAGAAAACTTAACAGATGGATTTTACCCTGTCAATGTACATTTCAGAATAAAATCAAGTTCTTTTAACTTTCTATCAGTTCTTCCTATCTCAACTAATGCCAGAAAATGTTTTGAGAAAGTAGGTGCCATCTACCTAAAGATGCGGTGGTTCAATTTCTAGCGGGTTTTATACTGGCAGGACAAACTGCTTAGACTCCCTCTGATGCCCGTAGAAACTTGCTCGACACTTAATGGTGTAAGTGTGAGGCAGTTATTACCCATGGGGCTAGACTTGACCAGGACGGAATGGGAACTGATGAACCCATGCTTCCCTCTTTCCTTCTCTGGACTCCTGCTGGAGACATATTTTATCAGAATCCCCAGACGGCTCCATAGAATTTGGAACCAGGAATCTGTAGTGGTGACTGATACAGAAATACATACCCACATGTACTTTCCTCCCTTCCCTGTTCCCTCACCCTAATACACCTGATCCTCAGAAACATTCTTACTCAGTTATCTGTCTCAGGCTCTGCTTTAGGGAACATCAGGCTAACAGATGTGGGACCAGGAGGGGTTCTCAGAAAAGCAAACTCTTAGAATGAGATTTTAGAGCTAGAAACCCTTCACCTGTCAAACTACAGAAAAGACCCTGTTTCATGTTTGCCTGGATTGAGCTGGAACATATTCTTCTTAGTAAAGTATCTCAAGAATGGAAGAAAAACTGATGTACTCAGTACTATTATGAAACCAATATATAATCACCCACACTTTCACATGAAAGCTAAAACACAACTATAGCCCAGGATGAAGGAGGGAAGAGGAGGGGAAGGGGAGGGAAGGGGGGAGGCTGGGTGGAGGGAGGATAATTGGTGGGACCTCACCTATGGTGCATATTGCAAGGGTACATGTCAAATCTATTAAGAGTAGAGTATAAATGTCTTAACCCAATAATTAAGTAAGTGAGGTGAAGGCTATGTTAACAGTTTGATGTAAACATTCCAAATTGTATATAAAATCAGCACATTGTACCCCATAAATGCATTAATGTACACAATTATGATTTAATTTAAAAAGAGAGAGAGAGAGAGAGAAAAGAAAAGACCTTTTGCTACTTGCAAGTAGTGATAACAGCATACTATAGCATCACAACTACTGTAACACTCATTTATAGTGGATTGAATTAAGCTACAACCTTGCTTAAGGCTGTGGCATTTGAGTGATATGGGGCTATGGGACAATGGTAAGAGTTGTGTAGCTGGTCGGTACTTGTTAAACCTTTTAAAAAAGTCCTTAAAGAGAGAAAATATTGGAAAAATCAGATGGTTCCTTCTGGAAATGATTAAAGAGATTCATGTCTTTCAACCCCTGCAAATCACATCCAGGACCTAATCTGTAAGGGTAGCTGAATTGCAAAGGGCACTGAATGCACAGCTTTGACGAGTCTTATATGGCAAAGTCAGGGCCATAATAGTAGGACTTTGAGGTCTGACTTGGGGATATTTGTAAAGTAAAGATATTAAACCCCCAGATTCCCTCAAACTCTTCAGTTTGGCAGAACTAGCTTTGTCCCCTCTAACAAGACGATAATAGCTTCCCCTTGCATGGAGACCCTGCAAAGACCTCACAAGGCAGGTCTCACAAAATGACACTGCCTCACTCATTAACTAACTGTTCTTGCTTCCCCTCATTTTTTCCAGGTTAAGAAAGAAGGTCAGGTTTTGGCACAGCTCAAAGAAGAGGAAATCAGTTAAACATCAAAAAGACCTACTGCTCTGGCTGATGTTCATGGACTGGAACATAAAGAGGATTTGTGGGAGTGGGTATCTTGTTAGACTAGGGTGCTGGTGGGAGGGGATGAAATCCAAGGCCAGCAAAAGGAAACACAGTGACGTGGGCAAGCTCAGCCATGACCCCAGGGTCAGGGTGCCAACAAGGGGACCTGGAGCTGGTTCTAATGTGATCCTGTAATGGTCCCTGAAACCTTGGACATGGTGATGAGCTGGAGCCACTGGGACCACCAGGGGAGAGTGGTGTGGGTGGGGTCAGAAAACCCGGAGAGGTGGGAGTTTTAGCACGAGTCAGTTGTGTGAGAACAGAGCTCCAACCCACTGACTGTTTCCTGGCAGGCCTTAGAGGATGTCTCCTTCCCTGAGGCAGTGTGGAATTCACTGGTGAGAGGGCCTCTGGCATCTTTGAGAAGATCAGCGATAGCTTCACGTGCAGGTTGTGTTGGCAATGAAAGATGCCTTCATGAGATGGAGCTCCCTGGAATAGGATTTCAGAATGGCAGAAACAAGATGATAACATTTAATCATCTTAGGCATGGCTAATTATCCTAATAAGCAGCAGAGCCAGAATGGCTAGAAAGAAGCCAAGACCCACAGAGGTCTGAGATGATGCCAGATAGATCACGGCAGATCAACTTTTAGATACGAGAATGTCAATGGACTTGTATAACCAAAATTATTGATAACTGGTGATCAAAGTCCTGGCATCAGCCACTACAATGGAAAATTGCAAATTTCACCATCTTAGACCTTGGCCCATGTGCATTTATTCTCTGGAGGCCAGCTGGTTTTCTCTTAGAAATGGGTATATCCCATCTGAAGCCTTTTCTCTTTACAAATTGAAAATCATGAAAGGGTTAGCTTTTCCAGAACTCTAATAGCTTAGTTCAACTATAAATACTCCTAGTAATCTGTACAGAATATGTTGGAAAGTTAACAGCATCAGTGTCCTCTGAGTTTATTAGAAATGGAGAATCTGTATTTTAATCAGACCCTCTGGGTTGTTTAAGATTGAGAAGTATTTCCCTAAAGGTTTTATCTAGGAGAGAGAGAGACAGAGACAGAGACAGAGAAATTGAGCCAGTGGGGAAAGATGTTTCAACCATTGTATGGTATGTGGTGTGAGATGATATAGGCATGTCTCTTAATGACTTTTAGCAAGGAATTAAAACATATAAATAGAAAAATCATCAATTTATGCACAAAAAAGAAAAAGAAAGAAAAAGTTCAACAAACATTGGGAAAAAAGGTAAAACCTCTAAATTTAGCAAGTAATGAAATACTGTATTTTAATCTAACAGATAAGCAAATAAAAACATGGTTCTCATAGTAGGCAAGATCTTGGTAAGATGGATTACTCATATATTGCTGGTAGGGCATAAATTATTACTTTATACATGGAAGAATTTTACAGTATGTATAAGAATCTTAATTGTGTTCTGATTATTTGTCTTTGATAGCGACCTTTCCAAAGCCAATTATCTGAAATGTAAAAATTATTCTTACACACAAGTTACCATCATGGATAACTTTTATTGAGAACTTACTGTGTTCTAGCCAATGTGCTAAACTTTTTACAGGCATTACTAAAATTGATCTTAAAACAACATGGAGATACAGAAGGCTATATCCTGTATCTGTTTTCTAAATTTACACAGCTAGCACGTAGGAAGACATGGAGGTCAGCGCAAGTTCGGATTTTTGGATTTGGAGTGCTCAACCTGTGTAGGTTATAGATATCCTGGCAATGCTGAGATTACCTGTACGGTTTCTGACCTCGCTGATTTTTCAAAATCTTTGTAATCTTTTAAAAGTCTTCCTTTTACTCTCTTGTTCTTTTTTTCTTTCCTCTCCCTCCCTAACTCTCTCCTCTCTCCCTTCCTTCCTTCCTTCCTTCCTTTCTTCCTTCCTAACTCCCTCCCTTCCTCCCTTTTCTGTTAAAAAAGCTTGTACTCATCAAGTTGCATTACTCAGCTAAAACAAAACTTGAGAAAATTCTGTCAGGTAAAGACTTTTTTTTTTTTTAAAGACTTTGTTAAAAAAAAAAATTGGACTAAAATGAAGATTTAGAACAGATCTTTCACGTGAATGGGATTCATGATCTCGTGGATTTCAGCACCATCACAGGGCTATATTATTTAAGTGGGATGCTTTCCTTTTCTGTTTTTTTTAGTATTCCCAATAAATTAAAATTATCCTAGCCCTTCATGGCGCACTTCAGAGGCCGTTAACTTCTCCTCATTTACACACAGCTTTCTGTCCTATTTTGCATCACTTAACCCAGTGGAGTGTTCTCAGACAAAGGCTGCCTAAAAGCTGGGGCCCACACTGCAGCTCGGTGCCATTCACGGCCAGGATTGTTTTGAAGACCATCTGCCTGTCATTTGTTTGCTGATTGAGTTAGGGCACCTAATAATATTTTTTTTATTGGACCGTACTAGCCAATGAAAAGGAAATTATACACTCAACAGATGGGTCACAAACCCTTCTTCTACCTTAGTGCATCTTCTCCTCGAGTTAGTTAAAAGCGATCATGAAAGCGGATTATAAACGGAATAATAGGCTTTTTATAAATGGTTTTTGCAGTGGTTACTGCGGTGGTGCTGATGGTGATGGTGTCAGGTTTCCCCTTCTTTGTTGGGCAGGTTTCCCTCCCAGGAGCAATCTGAACCAGGGGAGAAATGGAAGGAAGAGAAGACAACCAGCTGGGGACGGTGGGGCCCAGGATGCGGGCGCTGTAGACACAGGAAGTCGCTGACCTCACCGGTCTATCCCAGACCCAGCCCCAGGGGAAGGAGGTATCAGAAAAAAACTGCACTTTGCAACATAAGTACTGGGAAGTCTTATTTTGCCTTTAGCTTGTGGGTAGAGAAAGCAGGACAGGAAAATCTATCACTTAAGAACCCCCAAATATCCTTACTTTGTAAGGATAGAACAAGGTGAATTCCTGGGGCTGTCTGCACTAGTTATCACATAAATTAACAGCAAAACCCAAACTTCCTCAGCTTGACATCGATTCTCCCCGTTTGTTCCTTTCTGAAACTGGAGTTTCCTGCCCTTGTACCATAAAAATGCCCCTCACCTCTTAAGGTAAACCTCTCTGGCTTTCGTGCCATTAAATGAGTTTGAAGTGTGTCCAAAGTGCATTCAAGGATTATTCTATTTGTCCCTGAACAAGTTTTGCAGGCATAGAATTAATTTTGAACACTGGTAGGGCATAAGAAAGCATGGTTCTGTTTTGGAAACAAATAGATTCTTCTTTCATGAGTTAAAAAGGCTGATGGACACAGTAACATCTTTGTGAATCGCTCTTGTAATTTTACATGTTAATTACTAGTTCACATTTTTCTTTTTTGCCAGAGTCTTTGGCTCGTTGCTGCATCCTAACTTCAAACTTCAAACGGACACTTCTCCATCCGCTGACTTTGATTTTGGTGTAAGCACAGTGCTGAGCTGAGGGCGATGGAGGGGAGCCGTGGGCAGCATAAGCGTGGATGAAGATGAAGTCGGGGCGGATGGGTGGCAGGTAGCACAGGCAGAGGCCTGGTCCTCAGGCCCATCATTCAGAATCTGCAGTCTTTGTCACTTCTCCAGTTGAGGAGTATCAGTAAAAAACCTTTCAGTGCTTCTCTGGCTTTGCTTGGCATTCTGAATTTATGTCATGGTTTTCCTAGAGCTTGTCGGATACAGACTTTCCTCAGGGATTTGTTTCTTCCCTTAGTGATTACTGGACGTTCTGAAGAAAGCTACCCTGATGGCCAACCAGGGGCTGCGTGTGTCTCTTCCTGGTGGGGAAGGATTGAGTGTCGTGGAGGTCAGGCCTGGGAGTTTTGGTCACTGCCGTTCTCTGGGCGTGGTGGGCTCCAGGGTAGCCAGATGTTTGCCTGTGAGACGCAGCCCCTCAGACTGACCTCAGGAGCTTCTCTCCTGACAGAGGTCTGTCCTTCCTCAACCCACTGGGACTGGAATCCTCAGAACTAGAGATTTATTCCATAGTCAGTTTTGTCTTATGGTAAAATTTGTGTTTCTGGGAGTGTTTTCACCCATAGCCTCATCAGTTCTTTGTGCCTAGATGTGAATGCCTTTTTAAACACATCTCTACATTTCCTTAGGAGGGAGTATCTGATTCCTGAGTAACCTAGAAGTCTCTAAAAATGGGAGATACTCGTAAGAAGTGGGGACGAGCAATAGACCAGGAACCAGAAGGCCCCCGAGCCGGAGCAGGCGCGGTTACAGCCTTCTCTCCAGTTCTTACTGGGACCTACAGGGATTTTACCTCCAATCCTATCGCTTTTGAAGCGCTATTGGCAAGTCAGCCCAGAGGACTACTTGGGTCACAATTGCCTAATCACTTAATCACCCAATGCCTCCCAAATTGCTTATGACTTTCTTTCTTCATAAAATCCACACCCCGACCTATTCAGATTGGCAGGTGACTCAAATACAGATGTGTCCAAAAAGGAAAAACCACACACAGTAAAGTCCTCAGCCCCTCTGATTTCTCCCCTTAGGTGCCTGCAGCCAGGTCAGGGCTGCTCCCCGCCGCCTCTTTACCAGTCATCTCGCTTGTGCCATTTCAGTAGGACTTATCAAGTTAGGGACCCGCTTCCGTCTCCATCTCACAGCTGGCTCTCCTTTCTCCGCTTCATGTAGCAGGGATTTAATTCTGAGCAGGATTTAAATAAAATCAGAACCTGTCTGTGCTGGAGGAGACGTGTTTGCACAAAAATGGAATTGGCCAGCTGGGTCAGTTGCTAGTTAGCCCCATTTTCCTCCCATGTTGGGACCTGGGGAAATGATGTGTTAACTCCCCTCCCCCGACCATTCATGCACTCTCCTGGGCGAGGGGCTGGGGCCAGTGTCAGTGGTGGGAAGGGGCAACAGGGCTCCTCTCTGCTCACTGAATTGGACCACTCACATCAGTGCATTTTGGTCTTAAACTTCCTCTACATTTTAGGCAAAAAAAAAAAAGTGTTTCAAAAATTAACAATGACACTCATTTTAGTCAGGACACATTTATTTTTTAATTTTTTTGCAAGGAACCAAGCCCCACACAAAGAATCTCAAGTGAAGAGGCTGTTTATGGAAGAGACAGTGGGGAATAGTCCAGAAGCCCAGTGCAGAAGGCAGGGAGGGCTCAGGAAAGGCAGCCATCACCCAGCAGCCTCTCTCCTGGTCTCTTGCTCGGCTCCACTTTGCGATGTCAGCTCCACTTCATCCTGCAGACCTGCTTCGTTGTGGGTTCTTAATTTTAGCTCCTTATAATTTTGAGGCTTTCTTGCCATGCATTCAGGCTCATTCTGACTCTGTCAATGACTTAACATAGTACCTGGCTCTCGCCAGGTAATTCATGCCTACTACATGGCCCATATCATACAACTATAGCTAGAACCAATTTCTCTCCTTGCTAAAAGTAAAGAGAATCTCTCACCACCCATGTTTCTCTTGGTAGAAAGAAAGTAGTCATCACGCTACTCTGTCTGAACCCAGATCCGAGTATTGTTGCACAGACTCTGGTGTCCTCAGCCATCTTTTTGAAGGTCGTAGTCAAGTCCAAGGACATGGATAACAACAACATTCTTTTAGAAACAAATGACAGGGTTTATTCCACTCTTATGACAACCAGACAGTGGTAAAGTAAATATCACCCAAACAAAAGAAAACGAATTTTAAATGTCTGTAGAGACACAGACATGAAACTGTGCTCACTTCACAACACTCGATCCAAGAAACCTGGTACCTTTCACAGTAATGAACTCACCGAAACGCTTCAAGAGAAAGGACTCAACTAAACATTAATTTAAGTGGGTCCATTCCCCCCTCCCAAAGTTAGAGATACAAAGTCATAAAAAATGAAAGCAAAAGGACGTGAACAAAAGTACAAAGATAAATATGGAAAAGAAGGAATTTCATTGCTTTTGTTAAAGGGTGAAAGCAAGGAGGAAAGCAAAGATCTCTCTTGGCCTGAAGCCATGGAACTTGAGATAAAATTTCTTTCTTTTGCAGAAAAAGAAATGTTCACTTACAAAGAAAAATGTCACCCCCATCTGAGGTATGAGTGGTCCAGCGTGTCTGCCTTTGACTTGGGAAGCCTCCCTCCAGCCAGGGCCCCCTTATCAAAACAGAGAACTTCAACCACTAGACTCCTACTTTTTATCTTAGATTAGTCCTGTTTACAAGCTTCGGTGAATTTGAATTCAACAAAAAATATGCAGAAATCTAACAGGAGTTATGAGTACTTTTTACGGTATAAAAATCTATAGTACTTTAAACACTAATAAGAGGTTGTCGGGGATTGAAAGAAATACTTAAAACAGCTCTTAGCTTATAAATACTGCTGTCAACATTTAATAAAATAAATACGCTTGCCAGCCTACCCGGGCAACAGAATATGAGCCAAACAAACAGAAAACTTAGTGAATATAAAACTCCCCCCACATCTACGAGAATGTTTATAGAGCAAGCTTAAAATGTTTTTGATTTTTTTTTAAGTCCCGAAAAAGTGAGTAGTACTGTAATAGGACCTAAAAAGCAATTGATATTTTAAGAAATGAGGTGTTACTGCCAGACTTCTACTGTTAATTTAGCACAGATTTCAAACTGCATTCAAGACAATACACTCTCTTTAGCTGTGCGGTGTGACATCCAACATTCTTATTCACTCTCTCTCTTTTTTTTTGGCTTTCATTTAAGAGTTTTTAGAAGGAAACTGGCTATGGGCTAAATCAATCCAGTCAGCCTAAAAAGGCCAGGTAGTCTAGAATGCAAGCAATTCCTAGATTTATTGTTTTAATAAATATCATTTCATAAATTAAAAATGCTGAATAATAAAACCTTTACTATTTTAAGCCAGCCTATCTCTATTTGCTACACAAATCTGAATAATTTTCAAGTTTCCTTGTACAGAAGACAGTTTATTTTTATATCTCATATAAGAAAGAATGTGTTCAAGTGGCCCAACCATAAGCAAGAAGGGATACAGCAAAAACAAAGAGTTTTAATTTGTAGGTTCTAACTTTGTTCAACTTCTGTGACACCCTGTCTCTTCCAGCCAATACATAGAAGACCCCTCATTCATGGTGACAAAACCTCATGGATGGGATTCAGCATCAGGCTGAATCCGCCTAAAGTGAACTCAGATCCCCACCCGTCACCCACCGCTTCATTGTCCGTGGGGGACACAGGTTATTTGGAAAACCCAGGGGGCTATTTTGAAGCTTATGTGATCTAACAGAAAGAGCTCCAGGTTTTGCCAGGAGTCACGTCCATTAGTCACTCTTGTTTACACCACATCTTACCTATTTCATCCCTTGGCACCTGTTTCCCAGGTGTAAACAGGACCGACAACCAGGCTTCCTGTCTCCCTCAGACAGGAGGGATAGAGCCAACTGGTCAACAGTGTTCAGTTCAGGACCTATTTCTGGGTATACTCAGATGACAGTGCTTATGACCGGCATCTATCTGCCTTTGATTTGACACCTGCAAATTTGGCCTCTGTCCATAAGTAGAAGAAAACTTCAGGGGGACCAGTAGTGCGCGTGCAGTTGGTTTGCCAATGCTGGAGACTTTTGTTCCTTCTGGTGACTTAGTAGAACCTGTGGCACATTTCCCCCTTCAGAGGATAGCAGGGGATGGCCGGCAAATGCCACACAGTAACCCCCCAATGCACACAGCCACACACGCTTTCGTTTTTTTCTCTCCACAGAGGAAAGTGCTCTTCTCAAGCCCTGCCTTCGATTGGGCTCCACAGTGAAAGCAGCCTAGCTGCTTAACAAATCTCTAGCCATATTGCTGGCTACGGCCGTCCAAACAGGGGGGTGGAGAGGGAGGGTCTCAACAAGGAAAAGTATCAGGAATCAATGATAGAAAGGCAACCATGAAGCCCCCACTGCATACCCTGGGCTCACAGGAGCAGGGAGGCAGCCTAAAGCTGGTCCTTTCTGAAAAAAATAAAAAAATGCACACACACAAAAACTCTTAGTTTTCTGAAAGTGAGCATGTGGGACACAAATCCATCCATGTTTTCAATTAGTGCTGCCAGAGCCTTGGAAGGCAGGCGATGGGCAGCAACAGATGGAGGGGTTTCCTCAGCAGCCAGCCTTTATTTACGTCTGAAGGCTCCCTCTTGTGTGAGTGTCGACCAGTCATCTCCACTTAAACAATCCCTTTGCCGTGAATGGTTGTACTACACATAACACCTCCTTTGTCTACAAGCCTCCAAAAAGTTATCGGCCTGTCTGCCCTCTGCCTGTGCATTTTTATGGTGATGATCAACACAATTCTTTGCTCCAGAGACACCCCAAATTGGTTGAAAGGGTAGCCTTTATCCATTGAAAAGTGGATTTTCCTGGGTAATTGAAAACTAAAAGGAGGCAGAGTGAATTGTTCCAGCCTCTAACAATGAATTTCATCTAGCTTTGACTCTAGAAAGTTGCAAATTTCACCTTTATGACTTTAGGAAGTCATAGTAAGAAAATGAAAAGGAGAAAACAGAAGGAATGAAACAGAGGAAATAGAATTTGGGCAAAACTCAGAAAGTTCTTCCCGTGTGTGATTATTTCTGTGCTTCTGAACTGAACATTCCCCCAACGTTCTTTTTTCTTTTTTTTTCCACTTCTCTTTGGAGAGGTTTGGACATCTCTCACTGTAGCTCATCTCTTCACATGGATGTGACCTCAGGCAGGTCGTGGACGAACACAGGTGTGCCAGCATCTGGCAGGTGACATGACACACTCTTACCACTTTAACTCCTGCCCCCTCAGGGTCCTGCCGCACAGGTGCCTGTATTCAGAACATCACACAGAGTCAGCCGGCTAGGCTGATTTTATCAGAACGAATCAGCAATTTGCTTGCCTTCTAGATTTCAAAGAGAATGACCTTGAAGGAGAATGTGTCTATTAGAGCCATCATCTTCCTATGAGACGGGATAATCCACTCACAACCTGATATGAGAGACGTTTTTCTCCTGATTTTTAAGAGATGAGGAAACTGAGGGTGAGATCCACTCCCTTCTCATAGCTGTGTCATTATCAAATGTGCCTTAGAATCCCAAGCCTGCCCTTTTCACCTTCAATCATTATTTTAGACAAATAGGCTATGAAAAATAGCAAATAAACATAATAAACAAATACGTTTAACTTAGAAGTTCTGTGCATTTTTCTGCTTTGCTATTGTATTAGGTAAACTCAGGCTAATAGGAGTCTTAAATTGAAACCTAAAACTGAAATTACTTTTAAAAACTCACCATTTTCCTCTCAAGCTTTGAGAAATGATTTACATGCAACAAAATTTAGTGACTTTGAGTATATAGTTTGATGAATATTGAGAAATGGAGACAGTCACATAATCACCACTTTAATGAGGATGTAAAACACTTCCATCTCTCTAAACTTTTTCTCATGCCCCTTTGCAGTTGATCCTTCCCCTTACCCCAGCCCCAGTCAACAGCTATTTTTCATTCTATCCCTTTAGTTTTGTCAGCAATCCTTTTCGGTTACTCTTTCCTGCCTCAGGACCTTTGTGCATGCTGTGCCACCAAGAAGATCCCCCTCTCACACCCTAATCTTCTTTCCCCTAGCTGATGTTTGCTCACTTTTTATACCTTAGCTTAAATGCCACTTCTTGAGAGAAGCTTCTCATAATTTCCTCTCCCCACCTTTTCCATACACCTCACACTATTTTCTTGTATAGCATTTCTTTCTTTTCCTGCATATCACATATGACCATGTATTAACACTATAGAGGAGTTTATTTAGTTAATATTTGTCTCCCTCACTATACTTCTAAGTTCTGCGAACACAGGGAAATATCTATTCTGCCCAACCCTGGATTCTCATTCTGTGGATCATTATCACATCACTCATTCATCAGCTATATTCCCAGAACATAGTTAGTTGGTTGGTACCATAATTGGTGACATATTGTCAAAATGAATTAAATGAATGAATGGTTTTATATGCATAAAAATTCCATCATCTTTGGCTTGGTGTCCATAGCTCAGTGGTTAGGGCATTGGCCACATACACAGGAGCTGGCGAGTTCGAACCCAGGCTGGGATAGATAAAACAACAATGACAACTACAATAAAAAAATAGCTGGGCATTGTGGTGGGTCCCTGTAGTCCCAGCTACATGGGAGGCTGAGGGAAGAGAATTGTTTAAGCCCAAGAGTTTGCTGTGAGCTATGATGCCACAGCACTCTACCAAGGGCAACATAGTGAGACTCTGTGTCAAAAACAAAACAAAACAAAACAAACTACCAAGTCTTTTTAAGTGCCAGTGGGAATTGCATTTCTTTTTCTGTTTGAGTTCCATGTACTCTGAATTTAAGGTGCTCAAGATGCATCTCATGGTCCAAATATTCTTAGGTACAGGTCACCTGTGATGTTTTAACCAATACAACAGAAAAGGAAAATTATGGCATTAGCTAGTGCATGGAAGCTATGGGTTTATAAGGAGTAACTACTTTACAAACTGGCAGGAGATGGGACTGGAAGATTAGAGATGAGCAAAATACTGAAGCTGGGACTGTCTCCTTGATTTTGGTTGCCCGAGGCATGGCATGGCTTTGGGTACAAGAGATGGCAATGGTGGGAGGTTGTAGCTTATGTTCGGAGTGTACTCCTATAAAACTACTCTAGTGAATATGACGATGATGGCGGTGGTGGAGCTGGTGAAAGAAGTAGTGATAGGGGTTGGATCTGTTAGCATGTCAGAGACCTTTCTCCACCCCTGACACTCCATGCATTTCATCATCTCTTGCACCCATACATTTGGGTATTATGACTTCCATTCAAGGCCCCTGTCAGACTGCCATAGAGAACCATACTGACAGTAAAGTTGGGATGAGGACTGGACGGCCACAGGCTGTCAGTCCTGCCTTCTCCTCTACCCTGGGACTGCCTGCAGAGTTTCCCTCTTTCTTTTGGCTTATGACGGCTCACCCTTTGGTCCTGGTCAGAGAACTGGGATTATCATGGTCATCATCATAATTATTATGATCCAGGAGCTTTTATGAATGGCTGAAGCTGCATATAAAAGTGAAAGTGATGTGGGTGGAGGAGGCACACATATAAAATTATGTTCAGGACGATAAATCAGCTCAGGGTGACCTCAGCATCGTAATTCATGTAAGGGTTTTGGTCCTGGAGGAGACATGAGTCATTTATAACAGATAGCTGGGCCCAGGGAGTTAATTTGGCCTCACGTTCTCAGTGAGGTTAACTACGACTTTGGTATTTGTGAGCAGTAGTTCAGACCCTTGGCACAACTATGTACTCACAGTACTCCATTTCCTTCACCTGCCTGTTGGAGGTCCCTTCCTCTGAGAAGACTGTGGCCCAGAATGACCATCTTGTCACTATGTTACAACTGGGAACCTACTCTTTTTCCTCTCCACATAGGATTCCTTCAGTTGCTATCAGCTGCTATTCCCACAGTGATCTTCTCTAAGTTCATGGCTAAAAATACCATCCATACCCTGATGACTTCCAAACGTGTATACCTCCAGCCTAGCACCTTCCCTGACATACAAAACTTGTACATACAGCTACCTCAATGACACCTCCTCCTGGATGCTGCGATGGACTGTTTATGTTCATACAGATTCACATGTTGAAATCCTAATTCCCAGTGAGATAGTATTTGGAGGAAGGACCTTTGGCAGGTAATTAAGTCATGAGGGTGGGACCTCCCCCGAATGGGATTAGTGCCCTTTTAAAGGGACCCCAGAGAGCTCTCTTGTTCTTTTTCTGCCCTGTCAGGATATAATAGGAAGATGGTAGCCTGCCACCCAGAAGCAGACCCTCACCAGACCTAACCATCCCAGTACCCTGATCTCAGAGTTCTCGGTGCCAGACATATGAGAAATAAATTTCTGCTTTTTATAGGCCATTCACTAAATGATACTTTGCCATAGCCTCTCAGACTGACTAAGACAGACATCAAATGGTCATTCAAAGCCAACATCTAAAATTGAGCTACTAATAACTGTTCCTAAACCTGCAGTCTTCCCCATCTCCATAAATGACTACCTACATGACCTTGACCCAGTTGGCTTCTGTCTGGCTTCCTTGCTGTTTCTTGTATCCCTGCCCCAGGGTTTTGTATCACCTTCCCCAGAACCTGGAATGTTTTCTCCCAGGTACTGCTGGGCAGGCTTCCTTACCTTCTCGAATATAGAATATGGAGCTATAGTTTGAGATGAGGGAATCGATTGATGAAGGGCTAAACAGAGACATGAATGATGCATTTCAGATGAAGGGCCATACAGAGTTTTAAAAAAAGAGTATTCCAGGCAGAGGATACAAATACCATAGCCTGGAGTTTGGACCATGCTTGGCTTGTTTAAAGAAGAGCAACCTGGCCATGGAGGCAAAGGAGAGTGTGGGAGGAGATAAGGTCAGAGCTGATAGGAGCTAGGTCATATAAAACCTTGAAGGACTTGGGCTCTTACTGTGAGTGGAGTGGGAAGACCTTGAAGGGTGCTGAGCTAGTGAGTGACATGATTTGAATTAGCCTTGTAGAAGGATCCCTTTGGCTTCTGTGTGTAGAAAAAACTGTGACATTCTTATTGGAAGCAGAGAGATCTTCACAGTAGTCATGAGGCAGGAAGACAAGAATTACACCCATGGTGATGAAAAGAAAGAATGTTTGAATGAGGACAACTTCACTGAGGAAACTAATGGAAGCTACTTTGCTTCTGAATAAGGAAAGAAAATTCTTGATGACATAACTAAAGCTTTGCTTTCTACACTGTTCACTGTAGTAGCCACACATGTGACCATTGAGCACTTGAGATGTAGCTAATTCTGCTTGAGAAAATGTGCTGTATGTATAAAAAAGCATTGTCAAAATGTCCATTCTATCCAAAGCAATCTACAGATTCAAAGCAATCCCCATTAAAATATCAACGTCATATTTTGAAGAACTGAAAAAAATAGTATCAGAAGAAACCCCATATAGTTAAGGCTATTCTTAGTAATAAAAACCAAGTTGGAGGCATCACCCTACCAGACCTCGGGCTATATTACAAGTCCACAATAATCAAAACAGCATGGTATTGGCACAAAAATAGATACACAGACATAGGGAACAGAATAGAAAACCAAGAGATGAAACCAGCCTCCACTTGCCATCTGATCTTTGTCAAACCAAACAAAAGCATACAGTGGGAAAAAGAATCCCTAGTCAATAAATGGTTCTGGGAGAACTGGATAGCCATGTGCAAAAGACTGAAACTTGACCTAGACCTTTCCCCCCTTACAAAAATTGACTTAAGATAAGTAAGAGACTTAAATCGAAGACCCAGAATGACAGAAATCTTAGAAGAAAGTGTGAGGAAAACTCTTGATGATGTTAGATTAGGGAAAGATTGTATGACAAAGACATCAGCGGCCATTGCAACAACACAAATTAACAAATCGACTTAATTAAGCTGAAAAGTTTCTGTACAGCTAAGGACACAACGAGTAAAGCAGAAAGACAACCTTCAGAATGGAAAAAGATATTTGCAGGGTATAAATCTGACAAAGGGTTGATAAGTAGAATCTACAAAGAACTCAACTTAATCAACTGAAAAAGAGTAAACAATCCCATATACCTCTGGGCAAGAGATATGAACAGAACCTTTGCTGACAAAGATGAATGAATGGCCGACAAACATTTGAAAAACTGCTTATCATCCTTAATCACCAGAGAAATGCAAATCAAAACCAGCCAAAGATATCACCTAACCCCAGTGAGAATGGCCCACATCACAAAGTCTCAAAGCAGATGCTGGTGTGGATGTGGAGAGAAGGAAACACTTACACAGCTGGTGGGATTGCAAACTATTACAACCTTTTTGGAAGGAAGTATGGAGAATCCTCAAAGAACTCAAATTAGACCTCCCATTTTATCCTGAAATCCCATTACTAGTCATCTGCCCAGAAGAAAACAAATCATTTTCTCATAAGAACATTTGAATTAGACTGTTCATTACAGCTCAATTTACAATTGCTAAAATGTGGAAACAGCCTAAAAGCCCACCAACCCAGGAATGGATTAATAAGCTGTGGTAAATGTATACCATGGAATACTGTTCAGCTTTTAAAAAGCTGGAGACTTTACATTTTTTGTATTAACCTGGATGGAGGTGGAACACATTCTTCTTAGTAAAGCATCACAAGAATGAAGAAGCATGAATCCAAAGTACTCAATTCTTATATGAAGGTAGTAGATGAGCTAATACCAGCTGGGGGTAGGTAAATGAGGGACTGGGGAGAGAGGAGGGACTTTACCTAACAACCACAATCAGTTTAACCTAATTCTTTATACCCTCAATGAATCCCAAACAAACAAACAATGAAAAGAGAAAGCACACTGAATTTAGAAGATTTAGCATGCAATATTGATTACATATTGAAACGAAAACATTCTAGCTATACTGCATCAGATAAAATCTATAATTTGTGGTAGGTTGAATAATGACCCCTCCAAAAAAACTCTCAGGTACTAATCCTTGGAAACTGAGACTGCTACCTTACTTAGAAAAAGAGTTGTGGAGATACAATCAAAGTTAAGGATCTTCAGATGGAGGAGATTATCCTAGACTATCTTGGGCCTAAATGCATTCTCATGCATACTCACAAAAGGAAGGTCCAGGCAATCAGATACACACACAAAGGAGAGTGATGTGAAGATGGAGGCAGAGGTCAGAGTGATATGGCCAGCAGCCAAGGAATGCCAGCAGCCACCTTGGAAGAGATGAGGAAGAATTTTGTCTAGAACCTCTAGAGAAAGTGCAGCCCTACTGACATTTTGATTTTAGCCTAGTGGCGCTGATTTTGAACTTTGGGCTTCCAAAACTCTAAACAAATGAATATATTGTTTTAAGCCACCAAATTTGTGGCTTGTCACAGTGTTCACGGTGTACCCGTGGGCCTGTTACAGCGTTCACAGGAAACTAATTTGTTATTAAAATTAATTTAACCTCTTTAGTTTTACTTTTAAAAATGTGACTGCTAGTTAATTTAAAATCCCATATGTGGCTCACTGTATATCTCCCTTGGACAGTGCTACCTTAGACCATATGAAAGATGATTATAAAGATGGCAATGGCCAGCTGTTCCCTAAGTCTGTAGTGGACAGAATAAAAGCTAATGAACTTAGCATGCAAAGAGGGTTTGAATATATATAAAAAGGATAAAATAAATTTAATGGCTATTAAATATTGAAACTGGCAAGCAGGGGCCCTCACATGTATATGCCTGCCTATGGCAGCAAATCAGATCAGCACCCTGGCAGTCAACCTTGGTGCAGGACTACCTGGAAGATGGGACAGGAATGATACAGCTTTCTGAAGGGAGGCTGACATATGTGGTAGATTCAATTATTATCATTTTCTTTTAATAGAAGAAAACTCTGAGATGCAGGGAGGTGCAGTACTTTGCTAATATAAACAGTTATTGAAGACTAGCATGAGCATTTGGACTCAGTCTATTGAGCTTTAGCTCTTATAACCTCTGTACTAGATACACTGGCTTTTATAAAGCACCCAGATCCTTCAAGACACTCCAAGACATTAGCAGGTGCTCACTGGTGATCACTTTAGTTCATCCACGTTACTAATATATTCAGAACACATTTATTGAACACCTATTATTTGCAACATATTGTGTGACATCTTGGAGGAACACAGAGACAAATAACACAGTAACCGTCTTTGAGAGGTTCACAACGTAACAAGGAGGATGATTGGGTTATTAATAAACTATAATGCAAAGACAATCAGAGTAACTGTGAGCCAGAGGCATAAGCAAATGCTGCTGGAGCAGACCTTCTCCCGCAGGCTCCCATGGGAGAGCCTCATACCTTTACTGCAAGCATCACGCTCGAATGCAATCGTCCGTCCGGCTCTCAGTCCTCCTGACTAGCCTGTGACAATCACGACTGTGTCTTATTCATCTTTATTTCCTAGGGATATATCAAACTCCCTGGCCTCTAGCAGTTTCTTAATAATTAAAGAATGCATGAAGAAATGCAAAATGGACGCAGAAGGAAAGAAGACCAAATGTGACTGGGAGTACCCAGCAAATCTTCACTACAACACTGGCTTTCCAAGTAGACCTTGAACGGTAAGGAAGATTTTGATTGAAGCAAAGGTGGGACTTGAGGCAAGGCAGAGCTTAGGATAGATCAGACAGAAGGAACAATAAAAACAGAAGCTTGAAGATGTGGAAGTGGCATATTAGACTGTATCACTGTATTGTTCAGTGACAAGGTGTGTGGCTGTGTTGACCAAGGCTGATGTGAAGGACAGAACTAATGATAGCTGTCCGAAAAATGCAGGCAAATCCCCTAGATGATTTGGTATGAAGAAAAAGAGCCTGATAGATGCTTGAATAGTTCCGAATGGTATACACATATTACTTACTAAATACTTACTCCATGTTCAGTATTCCTAGATATTAGTCCATTTTCACAGCACCCTGTATCTGCTTATTTTGCAGGTGAAGTCCCTGACGTTCAGTGCAGCTAAGTGGCCTGCTCACCCACCACTTGCCTCATAAGAGGTGGAGTCGGGATTTGAACCCAAGTCCTCCTAAGTCCAGGCCCTTGTCGATTTCTCTGTCATGCAGAACTGACGTGGTCTGTGTACATTCATCAAATGTACGCAATTTAGCTTTCTTTTATTCCCATGTGTACTTAAAAATCTGTGTTGTTGATAAAAGCTCAAAAACGTTTGAGACTGAAGTTGAATCAGGGAAGCAAGATTTTTTTCGTATCCCTTCAGCAAAGCAGGAGGCTGCAGCTCATTGGAACTCATCTTCCTATATACTCAAGTGCCTCTAGAGAATTCCGAAAGCTGGGCATGAATATGTAGACACGCAAGAAATGAGCAAGGCAGATGTTGTGGTGATCTCTACTGGGCCATTTTGCATCGCAGTGGCTAATATACAGCACCTTTTTTGGCTGCCAACATTTTTTTTCTTCCCTGGTTGTCAACCTCCTTTTCTTCCTTTCCCTACCGCCAGACCCTTGCATTTACATTTTTCTCTGTGTTCCCAGGAAAAGCTTACTTTTGATTTTTCTCTTTTACAGGACAGGTTAGTTCAAGCCTGTCTAAAGAAAGAAGCTATTGGTTTTAAACTGCTGGACAGGTGAACATTCAGCCTCCCTGCCCCACCCCCACCCCCACGGTCACCCCTGCTCCGTCACGATTTTGAAGGTGGGGTATGTACTGTTTTTCTAGGATGAGCCCACGTAGAAATGAAAAAACACTGGAGCACTAGTCCTAGGAGCCAAGATGAAACCAGTTGGGATTTATGGGGTCACAGCCTCAAAGAATAAGGTAGGATTTCCAGTGCTGATGGAGGAGTAGTCTTACTCCTGATAAGGATAAAAATGAAACTGGGTCCTTGTTAAGCCTCCCGACTTAGTTTGGGCTAGAAATGGAAATTTATAGGTGGGAAGAGAAGCAAAGGCAGCAGATGAATCTGAGTCTTCAAGAACCTTAGATTTTAGAAAAGGCAGCATACTATCACAGCATGCCATGCCCGTGATTGAAATTAGCAAACGTGAAGGATTTTACATTTGTAAACAGTGATAGAAGATTTTACCAGTGGTGTTTTAAGATTAGCATTGTAGATACGCCCAGAGGAAGGAACAGAAAACACACATATTTGAAGTCCCTCATGGATCCAGGAGAGATTGAAATCCTTTTAAGAATTCCTTTTTCTAGACTAACTTGAAACAATTGTCTATATACATCGATGATCATCTCATTTTCTCACAATTTACTTTGAATATTTTGTAAGCTGGTTCGTGATCTACTTGGAAATATTTATGTCACCAAGAAAGCATGCTGAAATGTAAGTAGACTGGCCATCTTCAGTGTCCCTACCCTGATACAAATTATCATTTGACATTTGTAGTGTAACATTTGCTTAATGCACTTCAGACTTACTTCTAAACCAGTGATCTGGGACCCTCAGCTCCTTATTATACCGGCCCATCCTTCCTCCTATTCTGTTTTCCTAAAGAAACCATATATCAAGAGATATCATTAACCATCCTTTAGATATCATTTAATCTATCATTATGTGATTTCTCCCAAGGTAATAAATACATTATAGGCAATTATTTGTAGTACATACTGTTCTTATGGAAAATCAGTTCTGCATAGTGATAGAAGATTTTACCAGTGGTGTTTTAAGATTAGCATCATAGATATGCCCAGAGCTGTCAGAAATCTTTAACTATCAAAATATTTGTGTTCTCATTGAAAAAGACATGGCCACTGGTTCCCTTTGAATGAATATAGTGCAAATACCTTATCACACTTCACATAGGGCTTCTAAGTATGTAACCATAATAAATAACCCATAAAATATCCATATTTATTTTCTAACAACAGTCATGTTGGATCACTTCATGTTTATTTGAAAGACTGTGTGTTCATGAGTAAGCCAACCAAGATCAGCCCAGAGACCCTTTAATTCTTTCATATTGCCTTAATCTTTCTTATTATTCAGGGTTTTTTTTTTGTTGTTGTTTGTTTGTTTTTTGAGACAGAGTCTCACTATGTTGCCCTGCTACAGTGCTGTGGTGTCACAGCTCATGGCAACCTCAAACTCTTGGGCTTAAGCAATTTTCTTGCCTCAGCCTCCCAAGTAGCTGGGAATACAGGCACCCGCCAGAATGTCTGGCTACTTTTTTTATTGCAGCTGTCATTGTTGATTTTAACTGGCCCAGTTAAAACCTGCCAGCCTTGGTATATATGGCCAATGCCCTACCCACTAAGCTATAGGCACTGCCTGTTATTCAGTTTTGTTACAACATATAGTGCTGGCTCAGCACCTATAGAGCGGCTAGGGCGCCAGCCATATGCACCAGAGGTGGCAGGTTCAAATCCAGCCCAGGCCTGCCAAACAACAATAACAACTACAACCAAAAAAATAGCTGGGCATTGTGGCGGGCGCCTGTAGTCCCAGCTAACTGGGAGGCTGAGGCAACAGAATTGCTTAAGCCCAAGAGTTAAGAGGTTTCTGTGAGCTGTGATGCCATGGCAACATAGTGAGACTCTGTCTCAAAAAATAAGTAAGAAAACAAACAAAAGAAAAACATATAGTGCTAGTAGAATTTATCTTTAGAAGCCTCCAATTGAATAGTTAAACATAACCAATTTTTTAATAAATGATTTTGCAGTGGCTCAATAGTGACGTATTTCTGAAGCATTCTCTTTCAAAAATTCTCTCTTTCAAAATAAGTCTTCACCAAATTCAGCCTTGAATATTTTCAGATTCATCTGGGCTGAGCAAAAGAATACAGAGAAGGCACTTGGCTCATACTCTCTACATGTTGGTAATAGCCACACATCTGAAATATTAGTCATTCTAAAGATCTCAGAGCCATAGAAACTCCCCATCTGTATTCTATTTTTCAGTGTTCTCTCTAGCCTGATTGATTTCACCCTTATTGCTTAATTTTCATCATTATCATTACTTGTTGTCTTTGGACAGAGAATGGTATCAGCACAGCAGTTTGTACAAGCTGCTGTCTACTGTCAAATTTGTTAATGTCCTTATTATAGGCGTATAAAACCTTCGTCCTCCACTGAGCTATCAAAGGCCTGCTATCTGTCAGCATGTCATCCAGAACAAAGTGACAAAGTCTCCATTCTTGTCTTGCAACTTGAAAAGCCATTTAATAGTGAAAAATCCATGTAGCCTGTGCTTTGTTTAAAATCTTATTCTTTCTCTCCATTTTTTCTTATAACCCCTTCTCAGCCTCTCGATATGTGGCAACTTGCTCTCCAAGGACAAGATGAAAAGGAAATGAATGCCAATCAACCTTTCCCTCAATTTGTTTAAGCATTCCCCTGGAGATTTAGGTTTACAAATAATCTCTGTAATTATATATATAAATAATGCAAATGCAAACTTTAGTCCAGTCCCTGGGTAAATAATTTAACACTGCATTTTACTGGGTTATTATTTAACAAAGTTTCTCTGTAGTTTCATACATACTTGGTAGAAGTAGGCATTCTGAACATTATTTCATGATTCTCTAACTTTTTTTTTAGGAAGGAACTCTCATGTCTGAGCAAACACCTGATAAAAGGAAATCTTGAAATCTTGACTCTTTTGGGGGAGTGAAGTTGTTTTACTACTCTGGAATCCTTGTCAAGGGTTTGCCTAATTGTACATGTTACAAGTTTTAATATTAATTTCACGATCACAAGTTACAAAACATATCAAGTGCTTTCTAAAATAAGCATACTGAATATAAATTAATCTTTACTTGTGACTTGGAATTGATACTAACATTCATTCTTAAACATTTTTATACTCTATAGAACTATTAGCAAATTTAGGGATGTTTGCCTTGATACTAAATGGGTATAAGGATGTTTTTGAGTTTCTTTATCTGCACTTTATAATTTCTTCATGTTCAATATTGTTGGGCTGGTTCCTCCACTGCTCTCATTATGATTTACTGTTGTATATTTTATCTTATTAATTAACCATTTCAGTCTTATAAGTGCTTAGATACTTGGCAAGGAGTCAAACCAAATGTACAGAGTTATTTGAGGCAGAACTCTACGATCTCAGTTAAAATGATAGTGCATCAACACCAGGAGGGTGATTACAAGGATTAAGTGAAACAAATTTCCCGGCCCGTGATAGGGTGCTCGGTAACTATACGATTTTTCCTTCTGGCCTCCATCTCTGTTTCCCTGACTTTTTTGCTCAAGGAGAGATTTGTCATATTGCCAGTCTTTAATGAAACCATTGACCAAAACAAAAAAAGTGAAGCTCTTTCCTCGGCAGTGGCAAGAGTTGTTTCCGAGTGGTGCATCTGTAGGTGTAGAGCTGCAATTCTGTCCTACCTTCTCCCCCAAGGACACTCCCCTGAGTCCTATTTTCAGCCTTATACCAAGAGCAGGTTGGGGGAAAGGGGCAAGTGGAGCAAGGGCTTGTCCTGCCTTGACTTTCCTCCACCCATAAGCCCCTTGGATTGTCTATGTTGATGGTGCCGGTGGTGAGGGCTTTCCCCCTACAAGATGCATACACAACTTTTGGTATTATATACACTACGGTTATTGTTCGCTCCACTGTAAAAATGCAGTGTGTGGACTCTTGTTAAACATTTATTTACTTATTAATTCAATATATGCTAAGTGCCAGACACTAAGCAATATTCAAACAGGGGTAGAAAAACAAATATGACACAGTCCATGCCCTCAGAGATTTACGTTCAAGTGGGGGAGGCACACAAGTCGAAATTGAATAACATGTGCTCGAATACAGAGAGATGTGGTGTTCTGTGGAAATCCAAAGAGGCACCTGAGCCAGACTCCATACTGGTGAAAACTGCGTGTTTCCTGACCAGGGCGTGACATAACCTGAATCCTAAAGAGTAAGTAGGAGTTATCTAGGCAAAAAAAGAGCTAGAAAATTGTAGACAAGACTTCATTTTAGGTTCAAGTAGCCTTAGGAGGCTCTCCGGTTAAACACCTGCTCTTTTGATAAGCTTTACACTTTATTTGCTTATTTATATCTCCCTGTGCCTTAGAGCTTTTCTTGTGCTTTATCTTCACCTTTGTCATTTTGTCAAAGTTTTTTTAGAAAATGCTAGACTTTCTTAGCTGTGCTAAGAGAAAACTTCAAAAATTGGGTGGTGCCTGTGGCTCAAAGGAGTAGGGCACCGGCCCCATATGCCAGAGGTAGCAGGTTCAAACCCAGCCCCACCCCCCCAAAAAAAGAGAAAACTTCAAAAATTAAAAAATAAAAGGAGATCAATCCACCTTCTGCGTATAGACTGGATAACCTAGAATATAGGGGTGTTACATGAGAAATCCAACTACAGGAAAGGTAGGAGAAAAACACATGAAATACACAGGCAGCCTTAACGTGGAGTCCATTTTTACATTTATAAAAGAATAAGAGGATAGGTTCTCCAGACAGATCATTCTGGTTCTAATTCCATCACTGTGACAATCTGTGTGATCTTGGGCACATTACTTAACATCGCTTCACCTCAGTTTCTTATCTGTAAAATGGGAAGAGACCTAATGCATATTTTTAAGAGTCATTGTAAGGATTAAAAAAGCCTATATTTGTAAACATTTGTCTGACACTTAAAAAGTAAAGGCATTCAGGTTGAGGATGGTGGCTCACACTTGTAAACATAGCACTCTGGAAGGCCAAGTAGAGAGGATTGCTTGAGCTCAGAGTTCAAGACCAGGCGGAGCAAGAGTGAGACTTCATCTTTACTAAAATATAGAAAACTTAGCTGGGCATTGTAGAGGGAGCTGCTCGGGAGGCTGAGGAAGGAGGATCACTCGAGGTTGCAGTGAACTATGATTATGCCACTGCATTCTACCCAGGGTGATAGAGCGAGACTGTGTCTCAAAAAAAGAAGGACGGGGAGACAGAGAGAGAGAAAACAAAGGCATTCAATAAATGTTAGGTATGATTGTTAATGTGAAATTTTAAAAATAGCTAATATATATAAAGAATGTAGACTATTTCTAGGATGCAGCAAAGACTTAGTAAATTGTCTTCTTCTCTTCCTCCTCCGCTTTCTCTGCCATTTTTCTATTATCATCCTTTTTCAAATATTTTCCTGGTATTTTCAGCCATGATCTTATTGCTTTTCTAAGAAACCATAATAATGGGTCACCATTCAGTTTAATACTGAATGTTCTCTGTTTCTCTGTTGAGTTTCTACCTTTTTTTTTCTAACTATAATTTCTCTTAGAATAGAAACTGGGTTTGATTCCTAAAGAACAGTGCTGAGAATATATCAGATGGTCTCTAAGTATTTGTTGAATGGATTATCAAATGGTTGGTAATAATCAAATATCTTGATTATTTAAGAATGGGATAGTAATCTGTCCTTGATGAAGCTTCTTTAATTTTTTATGTGCTGAGTATTTATCCAAGATTTAAGAATGTTTCAGGACTCCGTGGAAGATGTCCAAGTCGATAGCTTTAGTTTTTATCTACACCTGATAGAAACATTGGTCTTATCTTTAAAATAAAGTATTTTCATTCACTCCTAATATTGTTCTTTAGAAAATAGGTCTTAGCTTTCATTTTAATCTTTAAAAATAGGATCTTAGGAAACAATGAAATTATAATATTTCAGTAAATTTTTACCTTGTGGATTGGTAACCCTAAAGATGTTATCACTAAATTCAAGTGATTCGCAGCTTTTTCTCTACCACTCACATGCCTTCTTCTTATAAAGTACCTCTCTGCCAAGAAAAGTATCTGGAAGTACTTCACATGTTCATCTGCATAGCTGTGCTTGGAATAAAGTCAGTGCCAAGCATTCCTACTTCTACTTTCCAGAATGGGTGACCTACTTGGAAAACCGGCAGAGTTAGGTGCTGGATGGTTCCTCCTGAAACACCTGTCCGTCTTCTTTACCAAAGTTGTGAACTTGGTACTCTCGAGAACTATTAGCAAATTGAGGGATGTTTGACTTGATACTAAATGGGCATAAGGATGTTTTTTAGTTTCTTTGCCTGCATTTTACAATTTATTTGTTGGGCTGCTTCCCAACTATATACCTATCTATGGTTTAAGACTAAGTTGTGAACTCAGTCTTTTGCTTTGATGCTTCCCATTTTCATGACTTCCACACAATCATTCTGATGCAACTTGAGTTCAGTAATTACTTTTCTTTCTATGTTGTAGGTGGTGATTGAAAGGGATTGCTCCCAGGTGTTTCAGGTATGTAATCCTTTAGATCACGTCCAGCTTTCTTGGAGTCTAGGGGAAGTTGATTAAGAAATCTTTCCTTAAGTTTGATTCTGAAAATATGCTCGATAGGTAGAGATTTCTTTATATTAGTGCATTTTATTGACTTCCTTTCTTTTATGGTTGCCATTGTGGTATTATGATCTTATGTTAATAAAAAATGTTAAATATTGTAGAGAAAGAAGTGTTCAAAGGTGTCACTCTTGGACTATGCCTAAAAATATAATTTATCCCCATCTAGCAGATGTCTAAATATTGTCTGTGAAACCGCACATTTGTCAGTGGTTGAAATATGAGTACTTTTTCTTGGCTATTCCTTAGTTTCTTCATCTGCCAAAATTCTTCTGGCAAAGAAAATAGTATGACAATCAGTCTTTTTGTTAGTAATTATTGGTTCAGTTATTATCATTTAATATAATTATTTAAGACATTGTTTAACTACTATATACCTATCTATTGTTTAATAACTTCAACTACTATTATTGATTCTGATTAGCTGATGTAAGAAAGAAAGGCTAAGATACATAACTCTATTATCTTGGTCCTTTATTCTTAACCTTTTCTTTTTCCTTCCATTCCCTTCCCTTCCCTTTCTTTCTTTCCCTTTTCTTTCCTTTCCTTTCTTCCTCACAGAGAACTCAATGGTGCTAAGGAAATCCTGAGCTCCCACACCAGAAAAATATGCATGTGCTCATATATGGAAAATTTCAAATATAATTTCCCAGAGTTGGTGGATCCAGGCTCAGTGGACTCCAGGTTACGGACTCCTGCTCTGGGGGTTTGAGGCTCCAGGTACATCCCCTCTGCACTCAACATTCCCAAGCTGACAGCTTTTTATTATTTCTTTTTAAAAGTTCTGATGACTCTTTGCAGGGGGGGGGGGTTCTCAGCCTGATGTGTAGGACAGCTCAGGTGCCAGAGTGTTAACACCATAAACACCTCTCAACTAGTGATGGGTAAGAATTGATGGGTGTCATTTCATTGTGGGCAAGAGATATGAACAGAAGCTTCTCTGAAGAAGACATGTGAATGATCAACAGACACATGAAAAAAAGCTTATCATCTTTAATCATCAGAGAAAGGCAAACCAAAACCACTGTGAGATACCATCTAATTCCAGTAAGAGTAGCCCACATCACAAAATCCCCAAACTACAGATACTGGTGTGGATGTGGAGAAAAGGGAACACTTCTGCACTGCTGGTGGGAATGCAAGCTAGTACGTTCCTTTTGGAAGGAAGTTTGGAGAACACTCAGGGATCTAAATGTAGACCTGCCATTTGATCCTGCAATTCCTCTTCTAGGTGTATATTCAAAAGACCAAAAATCATTTGGCAACAAAGATATTTGCACTAGATTGTTCACTGTAGCTCAATTCATAATTGCCAAGTCATGGAAGAAGCCCAAATGTCCACTGACCCATGAATGGATTAATAAATTATGGTATATGTATACCATAAAATACTATCCAGCATTAAAAAAAAATGGAGACTTTACCTCTTTTATGTTTACATGGATGAAGCTGGAAAATATTCTTCTTAGTAAAGTATCTCAGAAATGGAAAAAAAAATCCACTGTACTCAGTACCACTATGAAACCAATTTATAATCACACTTTCATATGAAAGATGAATCACAACTATAGCCCAGGATGAAGGAGGGAGGGGGAGGGGAAAGGAAGGGGGTGGGTCGATACAGGGAGGGTTAATAGGGGGACCACACCTATGGAGCATATTGCAAGTACAAGTTGGATCTATTAGGTGTAAAACACAAATGTCTTAACACTATAATTGGGTAAATGAGGTGAAGGCTATGTTAATTAGTAGGATATAAGCACTCCAATTTGTACAAATAATTAACACATTGAATCCCACAATGGTATAAATGTATTCATGATCTATGTACAAATGACTTAATTAAAAAAAAAGAACTTTGGAGTTAAAGAGCCTTATGGGTTAAAATTGAAGTCCTAAAATTTATCTTTTTTTTTTTTTCCTACTAAGAGCTCCACCATTTTTTTTTTTAATTGAATGGCAACTATGTACATTAATGCACTTCTGGGGTACCGTGTGGGGTTTTCACATGCAATTCAAAATACTTCCATCAAACTGATCAACACAGCCTTCATGTCATTTTCTCAGTTATTGTTTTAAAATGTTCTGATTCTACTCTTAGAGAGATTCACTTGTACCCCTGTAAGATAAACCTCAGAAATGGTCCCTCCAATCCCCCTCCCTCCAC